>PVJX010022025.1:0-31148 GCA_004027295.1 Dolichotis patagonum | reverse complement strand
GTTGAAATGCAGACCAACATTATAGAATAGTGAGTGCTTCTACTTGGGTGACATTTTTATTATTGTTATTTTTATAATCTGGGGCCTAATTTGTATTATTATATAGAATCCTCATAACCTCCCCTGGGAAATGGGAATAGTAGTTTATATTTGACCCCAGAAGTTAAATCAGCTTCCTAAGATCTCAATGCTCTCTGCATGGATACCACTGGCATTTCCCTCCACTAAAGCAAAGAGATGGATCCACTGTGTATGGGCACTTACTGCTGGCGCAGCTGGCGGTTGGTGCTTTGTTTGTGTTATCTCGTGGAAGGCTCACAGTTGCTCTATGAAGTAGGCTAGGGGGCTCCTGTTTTATAGATATGTGGACAGTGGCAGATAAGTTGAACTTATCTGCCCAAGGTCACCCACTAGTAAGAGACACAACAAGAATGTTGTGGCCAGGTCTGTGGACTCAGCAGCCTCTTTCTTGCTAGTCCAGTCTTTTTGCTTTTTGGCAAAGGGCTCAATCTTAGGCCATGAGGTCTTAAAGGGCAAAGCCTGTCTACCTTACCTCCCTCTCCCTATGCTAAGCCCAGGGCCTGGTAAGGAGCAGGGCCCCCTCAAGGCTGAAGAGTAAAAGAAGAGAGGGGGAAACAGGAGGCAGAAAAGAGAGATAGGAGCCCCCAAAAAGTGATGGAGAGGAATTGTATGCCACATTCTCATCACTAGGACAAAATATCAGACACCCATGACTTAAGGCAAAAGAGAGGTTTACTTGGCTCATGGTTTCTGGTGGTTCCATGCAAAGTCCGCTGGTTCCAAGGCAGAAGCAGCATGGTGGAAGCTCCAGGCGAAGACAACGGTTCACCCCATGGCAGCCATGAAGCCGAGAGAAAAGGGAGGAGCGAGGAGCAAGAACAAATCCTTCCAGGACACACCACCAGTGATCCGCCTCCAACCCGGCCACACCTCCTGACACCACATCCAGCCACTAAACTCATGAGGGCATGAATCCACCACTGAGTAAAGCACTCCCATGACTGGATCACTTTCCACACACGTGAGACTCTGGGGAACCTTTTATATCTAAACCATAACTAGAGGGAAAAATGAAGGAAGAAGAAACGTAGGGAGACAAAAGGTTTTAAGAAGATGATCTGTTTAATATTTCCACTCAGCTTCTCAAAGGAAGTCTGTGTTGCTATTGTGACTGGTCGTTTGTTATTTTATGAGTCCATGAGCCATACCACGGAGCTTTCTCCTACCTCCATTTCTTTTTAAATCCCTTGAAATAGCCAAGGTCCTGGCAAGAAATAAAATGACACAGTGAAATGGGACCATATGGGGCAGTTTCATTTAGGGTCTACTTAGAAAGGTGCACATGGGTTATAAGGTTACTAGTAGGAGCTGGCGAGGCACTCTGGAACCAGGTGGGGCTCTGGCCACCCTGGGAGTGAAAGAAGGATGGGGCAGGGCCACTGGAATCAGAGAGGGAACAGGGGCTACAGCTGCTGCCCTGTTGTTGCAAAAGCAGGCAGAGCCAACCCCTCCCCTCCCCTCCCATCTTCCAGTCCTCCCCAGTGACCCCTAAGGGCAAAACTCAATCAGAAACTGGAAGGTGAGAGGATCATCTTTGAGACATCTCCCAGGTAAAGCTAGAGAATGGATTTCAGTGGGTCTCAAGAATACGTATCTTCGACGCTCAACGTGTTAACAAACTGAACAGCAGGGGGTGCCAAACAGAAGTGGGAACTGACCAATCAGAAGGATGCCAACCAGAGAACTCCAAATTCAAAGAACTTTCGCAGGACTTAGGTCTTACTGTGGATGTGGGTCCTGGGGAAAGACATTTACATGTCTCTAGAGGATTTCACACAATTCTCTGTCTCAGTCACGCCAGCCTTGATGCAGATAGGGCAAGCCAAGTCCCTGCCAGCCGTACCCATGACTGTGGCGCTTACACATATGGGTTCCGGAAAAGGATGGTGAGATGCCCTTTACCCAGGGCCAGTGTCTAACACATTTTCTAACTTGTGAAAATTCTAGCCTTGGCGAGGCCCCGCCATCCAACTCATTTCCCTCACATGTGAGAATTTTCCAAACTATTTTGACAGATGAAATTGCAGATAATTAGCTTGGCTCGGCCAACTTGAAATTACCGGGGATGATTTCTGTGGCTGTGTACTTGGGTTTCTGAAAGATAATCTAAAATTAAGAAACAGGCCAGTACTATCCTCATCTTACCCCTCCGACACATCATTACAAGGGTAGGGGAGAACTTTGCATTGGTCATCAAGATTCATGATAAATGCAGGGGAAATATGCCAGTCAGTTAAAGCCCTGAAGTCTGGGCCTGTTTACAGCAGGAAGATTGAAGAAGTGCTGTTACCTGAATGCCTTTTCACTAACATCAGCCATCTTTGTAGACAGATTCCATTTTCTCGGCACTATGAGTTCTTTTTTACTGAGAACAAGATTGGCATCTGAAAAATAAAGTCGGAGCCATAGAAAGTTTGTATCTCCCTCTTTATTTCTATGGGTGCCTCCTCAGTGATTCCTGTGAAGTTAGATTTTAAAGGCTTCTCGTCTTTTTCTAGAGCCAATAGTCAAAGTCCCTGTGTAAGACGGATGACAGTAAGTGGCCCGCTCCACCTATCCTGGTAACGGTGCGCTTTATCATGAAATCTTAACATTGCTCCTATAAGTGTATTTTTCCTTCCTCGTGTGTCTCAGTCCACTCAGACTGCCATAACAGAACGAGTGACTTGCTGAGTGGCTTAGAAAGCAGACATTTATTTCTCACACATCTAGAGTCTGCAAGGCAGACTGGAGGCATGGACAGGCTCTGGTGCGGGCCTCTTCCTTGCTCACTGACAGCTGCCGCCAAGCTGCGTCTTCTCACAGTACACAGAAGCAGAAAGCATGGATCTCTCCCTCATCTTAAAAGCACATGGATGCTGTCATGAGGGTTTCACCATCATGGCCTCTAATAAACCTGTTAGGACCCCTTTCCAAATACCATCATACTGAGTGTTAGGGCTCAACATAGGAATCTGGGGGACACAAGCATTCGGTTCATAATACCACATTACTCATTTTGACCGGTAGAAGAGAAGAGTCCTGGAAGGTGCCATTTCTGGGGGCAGGCATCAAGGAGCCTGGCATGATTCATTCCTTTGCTCTGTACTGCAGAAGGAGGATGGGAGATATATGGGGCCCTGCTGCCCTGAGATGACCTAGTCCTTTGAACCTGAGACATAGCTTTCAGTTGGCCCAATGAACCTCACCAAGGTCCACCAAGCCCAGCCTGCACCTGTCCCCTAGCTTACCTATAAATAAGCTATTATGTAGCCTGACCTGTGTAATAAGTGATTATGGTTTATTTTGCCACATTTGTGGGTAGTGAATGACACAGTGTGGGTACTGGATGGTCATTGTGGTCATTTACACTTTTTTCCTGCAAAGGAAGTTCAATATAGTGTTTAAAAAGCATGAAGTAGTTCTAGTCTTCTTGAATGTGAATCTTGGTTCTGCCACTTACTTCATGTTTGATTTCTTCACCTAATAACCATATCGCATGGGGCAACCATCAGTAGCAAATGGGCGAATGCACAGGAAGCATCTAAGCTGCAGCTTGTACAGAGCAAGGGCTGTAGAAGTCTTACGATATCTCTAGTCTTTTAAAGGGTTGGAAACCCAGCAAGAGCAACCGGAAGCAGGTCAGTGGCCACCCAGGGAGCAGTGGTGATTCTGCTGAAGAAAGGGCTTTGAGCTTGGCATGGGCTGAGCTCACTTCTCCCAAAATAGGAAATGCAATTAAGGCTGGTTTAGAGTTCTCCGGGAGAACTATTTCTTATCTTCTCGCAGACAGGTGTCCCAGGGTTGAAGGATTATTCCCTGTCCCCAAGCAGAGGTGTTGGGACAGAGGTGATTCCAATGCAGGCTATGTCTAGACAACATGGACGACCCCTCTAAAGGACAAAGACCCTTTGTGTCTCCTCTTCTCCTATGCACTTGATCTTCTACTTTAGCTTCCAGATTACTTGGAGAGCTCATCTTCCCAGAAATCTTGGGGCTGTCAAAACCACCACAAATGCTCTGAATATCCCTGTGTTCCAAGCTATGTGGGGCAATTGTCACCCCGCACAACGATTTTCATACAGCAGCTAATTTGTTAACAAATGACTCCTCCCATGCAATCAATTTACTGCTTACCAAATATGTCTCTCAAACAGTGTTTTATCAAGGAAAACATAGTGGGAAATCTAAACCCTTTGATGGTCAGGGGTAAATATAACTAAGGGCAAAAAGGCATTTGGAACTGTCTCAGCCACTAGCAAGTGGCCACCCATTAGGACCACAGCATTGAAGTGGGCTCCTGAGTCACCCACATCCCATGGAACACACTGGGGTCAATCATAGGACCATCTCGAAGCTCTGTCCTAGGTGACAGCTGGAAACATTCACCCTGCTAAGGGGTGGTCACCAAGTGTACCTCCTCTTCCCACCTCCAAATGACTGCACATACTGCTTTGCTCTGCAATCAGAAGTCCTTCCGGGTCAGGACCATCACTCATAGTGCAGCCTGAAGCGCTCCTGCTCCTGTGGCCCCTCCACAGCCCTTTATAGCTAATTTCTTCTGTGCCTCACTGGTCTGTGAGCTGCTGGAAGGCAGTGCCATGTCATAATCATCTTATCTTCTCCCACATGGCTCAGCCTGGTGCCTTTTGTGTACTAAGCTCTCAGTAAATAGTGAAAAACTAGAAGGAAGAGAAAGAGAGGAGCAATTCCACAGGGATTTCATCTAAGGAGTGACTCCCACCTTACCCAGGCCTGTAGGGAGCTCTAGTGACCACTAGACTTACTGGACAACTTCTGCTGTCCTTCTGAGACAGGGAGGGAAATGGATGGGAGGGTAGGAGAGGAGAAGAAAGAGGGGAGCAATAGAGTTTGTGGGGCTCCTCTTCCCACACATCTTTCTTTCCAGCCAGCTCAGGCAGTGCTGGTCCTGAGAGAATCGCAAAGAAGGAAACATCCCCACCTTGAAGGTTGGTAGAAACACAGCATGGCTAAGCAAAGCCCCATGGTCAGTGGATTTAAAGCTTGTCAAGCCAGGCTTTGAGTGGGGTGTCATTTGCATTCAAAGTTCTCCTAAATCAGTCACATAGACTTGAAGATGATCTTGTCTGGTTCATTTCACTCTGCCTTCCTTGGGAGCTGCTTCCTGCCACAGTGGACCCATTCTGCACATGTGCAACCCAAGTCCACAGAGGCTGAGGCAGGTCTAGGACCAGAACCCAGCTGTCCAGCTTCCAACCAGCATCTTCCCACCACCCCGCACTGAGCTGAGATGTACGGCAGCTACAGTGACTGGCTCAAAGGAACACCATGGACTGCAACAGGTGCACTAATTACTCATGTGCAGAGTAATAAGCCCTGGGATCAGACTGTAATATGGAAGCTTTATTCGGCCCATTAAGCCTCAAGAAACATTGTTGCCTAGCTGTGCTCTCCAGGCCTGGTCCTGCCTGCACTGCCCTTCTCCGTGGAGCCTAAGCAACAGCTTTCATTGCACGAGAACAAGGCCCTGCCAGATGTGACGAAATCACAAGAGTTAGCTTCGGAAACTGGTTAAAAATAAAAGCTTTTTTTCCCCTACGCTATTCCTGTCTGCCCGTGTGTTCACGCGTGCAAATTTGGAATGTGATGAGCACAGCACTAACATTGTCTAAGTGGTCATATGACAAGTGTATACTGGCCGTCGACTAAGAGAAATGTACTTGGAGAGGGCCTGAGTTTCTCTCAAAGCAGGGAAGCTTAGATGCTGCCGAAGTGGTCCAAACACGTGAGTCAGGAGAAAGCGCATATAGGTTTCCCAAGAAGATGTTTAAGTCTTAAGAACATGTTTAAGTTTCAAGGGATTCAAGGGAAGAGAAACCAAATTAGGCTTTGGAGGCGAAGATGTTTGGGTGAGAGCTACAAACTGGAAAGTTTTCAAATAAGGAAAGGAGAGAAAATTCCAATCAGAGAGCCTGGCACAAGCACAGAAGACCTGAAAAGTGAGATTTACCAATGCTTGAAATAAGTACATAATAATTTGTGTTATGGTGTAGAGCTAAAATGTCCTCCTGAAGTCTCATGTGTTCAGACATGGGGCTTCCGGAAGGTGAGCAGCTCACAGGGATGCTATTAATGGGTTAATTCATTGACGAGTTCATAGCTAAAGTCACAATGGGGCGAGCAGCTTCCCTCCAGCATGTCCTTCCACCATGCTCTTTTAGCCTTGGAAACAGCCTTGCAGGGACTGAACCCTCCAAAGTCATGAGCCAAAATAAACATTACCTGTTTAAATTGTAGGTGTCAGATATTTTGTCCTAGTGATGAGAATGGGACTAATATATTTGTCTTACACAAGCAGTTCTGAAAAAGCATGAAAAAGGGGAAATGACCAATTTTAAGAAGGTTCCAGGAGAGAATACATCATTACAGGTCAGTCTGACTTATTGAACACAGATGGAAAGTTTCTAAATTTTCCAAAGTGAAATCCAGCAGGATGTTAAAGCAAATGCTTTCTAATGAGTTTTCCCTTAGAATGCAAGGTAGTGTGAAGTTTTAAAATCTACTTGTGTAACTCAGCATATTAACTGGCAATATGATTGATTTAGTAGATCCAGAATAAATGATTAATAAGCTTCAATAATTAAAAAAAATAGAAAACCTTTTACCAGACTAGAAACAGATTAAAAAGTAGCTACCAAGACATGAAAATAAACATCACCTTTAAACGTAAAATACATTGGCATCACTACTAAAGCTCAAAACAAGGCATAGATGCAGTTATTACATCTATTATTCAGTATTATATTTGTACTCTTTGCTAATACAGTAAGAAAGAGAAAATAGGCTTACAAACTATAAAGGCAAACACACTTGTAGTACTTGCAAAAGTTACAGCTGTCTCTCAAGGAAAGCTACACATAAAATTTTAGAACTAGAAAGAGAATTCAGGAAGACAGTTGGAAACAAGATTCACACTAACGATTCCATAGCTTTCTATAAACCAGGCAATATAAAAAATGTTTAAGTTTCAAGTTAGAGAAGGAGTTCTTTGTAGACTCCTTTCCGCCACCCAAAAACTTAGCAAATGAAACTAATACATTTGGCTCAATACAAAACTTTCATGAATGGAGTTAAAAAATACATCACAAACTGGGATTAGATACTGGCAATATAAAACTGAATTGGTATCTGGGTTGTATAAAGAAATTTAACACATCAGGAAGAAAAGGTCAAACAGTAACAAAAGAACCAAAGAAACAAAACAGTTAAGGAACAGAAAAAGAACCGGAAATGCCCAGGCTAGCATACCTGGAAGGAGACAATCAAACTCATTCATAGTCTGTTTTGTGCTTTGCATCTGAAGTGCTCCCCAAAAGGCTAAACACTCAGTCACTGGCTACAGAGCCATTGCAGGTGGTGGAACCTTTAAGAGATGAGGTCTGGATACAGGAAGTGATGTCACCTTGGGCGTGGCCTCAAAGAGGATATTGGGACCTGGACTCCTCCTTCTTTTTGTTTCCTGGCCACCATGAGGTGAGTAGCTCTACTCCACTGTGTGCCCCATCATGGCATTTCTGCCTTGCCATCAGCCCAAAAGCAATGCATCCTGATGACCAGGGCCTAAAACCTCTGAAATCATCAGCCCATGTCAATTTTTCTTCCTTTTTTAATGTTTATCTCAGTAATTTTGTCACAGCAATAGAAAGCTAACTAATATAGTCTAGAAATTGTAGCTAACAAACACATGATAGCATTTCACAGCATTGCTGAAGAAAATGCATCAGCATTAGCATTAGCATCCAGTGATGCAGGTATATGCCCTATGCTAGGAGCTTTGTTGAGACAATCTGGAAGAACAATTGGCAAGAGAGTTGAGCACTCCTTATCCAAAATGCTTGGGACCAAGTGTTTGGGATTGCAGAGTTTTTGGACTTTGGAGTATTTACATATGCATAAATCTAACCTCAAAGATGTTAGAATTTTGGAGCATTTTGGATTTTGGATTTTTAGGATTAGAAATGTCCAGCCAGTTAATCAGACTAAGTTGAAATTGTGCATTATTTCCTAGAAGCCAGCAGTTCTATCTCATCACATATTCCAGAGTCATTTCCCCTTGTGTGGCTCATGAGGAGACACACAGGAAGATGTTCGTTGGGGTATTGTTCACTCTGGATAATATAAGAACAATTTAAATGTCTATAAACAGGAGAAAAGATAAATGGGCTCTATTCATAAAATAGATTACTAACAGAGTTAAGGGAATGAACTATGAAAACATCTCAACTACGTAACAGCGAATAATAATAACAGCGAAAGCAAATTATGCAGTGAAACATACTTGGAGATAGGAAAACAGCAAACACTGACATTGGCATGTCTCTATGTAAAAGAATAAGGAAAGGACACTCCGTAAATTTCTAAAGAATTCAAGGCTGCCTGTGCTCTTTAAACCTGTCATTTTGTCACATTATTATAGAGATGAGTATGGAAGAAAGAACAAATGCTCGGCTTCCCTGCTGCGGGAGTTTCGTGGAGAATTATGCACATAGATGCATTCTTTATGTTTTTTTACATTGCATTAAGGCAGCTAAGAAACACTTCGTCTTTGTGTGATGGTGGTGGGGGAGGGCGGTGTGTGAGAATAAACCCATCTCCTGAATGCATAGAGTACAAGGAGAAATGCTTTCAACTCATTTCAACTTTGCATACTACTGCTCACAGCACAGCCAGGCCGGGTGTTGTCATAGCAACAAACAATGATTTGAAATGCAGATTCTTGCACTCTTACTTTGAGGGAAGCCGGTGAGGAATGCAGGATACTTGTATCGTGTACGAGCCTGTTCGCGTTCAAATGTGGTATTAGAAACTGGTTGTATGCCCAGCAGAGAAGGAAATGTATGATTTATGAAGCAGACAAGCCACAAATCATAGGTGTTCTTGGGAAGGCTTGTCCATTCTGAGCATAAAGTTTTGAGACCGAAGATTCTCTGGGTCTTAGTGGTCCTGTTGTGTAGGAAAGGCCGTGGGAAGAGACAGTGGGCTGGGCACAGCAGATCTTGGAGTCTAACAGAGTTGCTTCTCACCCCCAGCTGTCTGTCATTTGGGGAAATTATGTAGGGTGTTAGTCTGGGTTCTGCAGAGAAACAGAACCAACTAAGAGAGAGAGAGAGAGAGAGAGAGAGAGAGAGTGTGTGTGTGTGTGTGTGTGTGTGCATGCACACAGGAGTAAGGGTTGGGGGTGGGGGGAGAACGAGAAAGAAAGGAACCGGTTCATGGGATCATGAAGATAAATCCCAGACCTTTGCAGGATTATCAAGGCAGAATCCTGGGAGAGCTGAGCTGTGCTTTAAATCTGAATGCCAGCTAGATCTGGACCCAGAGGGACTGTCTTTCAGCATGAAGACCATCACACAGGAAAGGCACTCCCTTCTTTGCTTCTGGGAGGACTCCAGCTAATAGTATGAGGTGTACCTTTATTAGGGAGGGCACCTGCTTTACTCGGTCAATTGATTTCCAAAGCACCGTCCCAGCAACAACTGGCAAAATGTGGGGTCAGATGCCTGGGTACTGCATGACCCAATCAGGTTGAAAGGTAAAAAGAATCCTCTCATTTGTCCTGAGTGTTACTTCCATATTTTTTGCGAGGCCGCTAATAATGATAAATAAGCTCCCAGCCTGAACTGAGGAGTAAAGCTGCTGCATATGAAGGGCAGCACTAGATGGCTGCACATGAGCAAAGGCGTGTCTAGTTTCGCCCGTCACGTGTGCATGTCTAAACCGCAGATTGCCTAGTTTGGTTGCTCTTATGGTGTATAAGAATGGCTGGTTCAGAGACTTGCTTCGTTCACTGAACATGGTATTAGCAACCTTTATCTGTGACATTTCGCACAGCTGGGTGTACCGTCGTCTCTCAGTATCCACGGGAGTGGTGACTCCAGGACTCCCACTAACATCCACAGATGCTCAAATTCCTTACGTAAAATGGCATAGTATCTGCATAGAACCTATATACATCCTTCCGTGTGGTGACTTTAAATCATCCCTAGATTACTTTAGTACCTAATAGCATGTAAATGCTATGTTAATTGTTGTTATACTGTATTGTTTAGGGAAACAATACAAAAGTCAGCGAATGTTCAGTACAGATGTAATTTTAGTTCTGAAGGGTTTCGGTCCATGGTTGGTTGAATACACAGATGTGGGACCTACAGATGCAGGAAGCTCATACACCGTATTTAGACCCTGTTGGGGGATCCGTCCTGTCAGTGGGTATTTGGGTCAATTCTAGTTTTTCCATTTTTGAACAAGCTCCTGGAGACACTGGTCTGGCAGTAGGATCCACATCTAGAATTTTCTAGGAGAGGAATTGCTGGGTCATAACATGTGCAGGTGTTCGATTTTAGATCAGTCTAAATTGTTTCCAGAGTGATCCATTTGTACTTCTCGAATGAGGAAACAGTAAGTTTGATGACTGCTGGTCATCAAAAGACATGCTTAGGAAGACTATCCAACACCAAGGGGGAAAGCTCACAATACTCAGTATGGAAGAGGAGAGGTTAGACAGTGCAACATGGTCACTGCCCCGTAGAAAAGTAGGGCGAATCAAAATAACATCGGAGTCACAAGAGAAGGCTTGAGCAGGGTGTGGTATGGGGCAGGCCTGGCACCAAGACTTCACTTGCCCATGACTTTCCTGTAAGGTATTCATCCAGTTTGTTGACCTCTTTGTACCCCATGATCTCATTTCAAAATGAGAACCATCACGCCTAACTCGAAGTGCTATATAAACTGAGATCAGGCATATAGTAAATGCTCATTAAACAATGGCCAAAGAAATCAAAACTACATATTTTTTAAACAGATGAAAAAGTATTGGAATGGTTATCAAGGCTGATGATAGATCTTAAACTGTGATTCTTTAATTTTTCTGTTTTTAAAACTCCAGGAAAGTATTATATTGCTTTCAGAATGGAAAAGTTGTTTTCTTAAAGACCCATTGTGTGTTACTTTGTGTGGGTTCCTTGTGCTGCTTTTATTTACCCACACTCTTCTCAATTTATCTTCTCTCTAGGGAGCTGAGGGGAGGGTGTGTTTGACTTTAGGGGCAGCAGGCAGGTACCCGAGTCCTCAGCTGGCTGCCCTTCACACAGGCTTTGCACAGCTAGGCATGATCCCCAGATAGAACCTATTAATGCAAGAAATCTAATGGTCTGAGTAGACTTCACCTGTCTGCAGACTCTTCCATTTTGCCCCTTTTCTGGGACCTGAGCTGTCTGAGTATTGGAGTCTGCCGTAGGGATGAGAAAGGAGTTTAGACTTTGAGCGTGGGGCGGGCGTCTTTCTCAGCACTGTAGGATGTCACAGCCTTTTTCAGGTATGTTCTGGGAATAGAGGGTGTCTTTTGAGAGTTTGAAGCTTTGTCTCTTGCCCTTAACTCCTCATGTGGTGAATATCAGCACTATTGTGGGTGCTAGACAGACCGTAGACAGGGGACCCAAATGCATTACTCAGCTCAGGTTACTGGAACAAAAACCACTAACTCGGCAGATTGACTAACAGGCATTCATAGCCTCACAGTTCTGGAACCTGAAGTCCAAGACTGGGTATCAGCATGGTCAGGCTTTGATGAGGGCTGTCTTCGTGGCTTGTAAACAGCCAACTTCTTGCTGTGTCCTCTCATGGTGGAAAGAGAGAGGACACATCCTCCAGAATCTCTTATAAAGACATCAATCCTATAATGCCAGCACTTTAAGAAACTGAGATAGGAAGATCTTAACTTTGAGCCTGGCCTGGGCAATTTTAGTGATTTAGTGAGGCTCTGGGTGTGGCTCGGTGCAAAGGCCCTGGGTTAATGCTCGGTTCTGCCAACACAAATAAACAAAAAACCCTGGATCCTATCAGGGACCCACTCTAATGACTCCATTTCAACTTTCAGGGGCTCCATCTCCAAATACAGTTATGTTGGAGATTAGCATGTCAACATATGAATGCAGGGGTCATAATTATGACTGTAGTCCCACAAGATCCTATGTCATCATTCAAGGGGGCACAAAAGGCCATAAACAAGTTCACAAATTAAACAGTTATGGCTTATGATCAATTTCATGAAGGAAGTGAACTGGGAGTGATAGAGAATAGTGGAAGTAAAGTCATTCTGCAGAAATAAGGTCAGGAAAGTTCTAGCCAAGGAGACGACATTTAAGCAAAGATTAGATGGATGAGAGAGAATCAGCCATGGGAAAACACTGCAGACAGAGGGCACTTTTTCGGTACAGAAACTTTACTTAAGAAAGATCAGAATGTGTCTTAGTATCTGTTAGAAAGACCCGCATGGCGGGGGTGCAGAATCAGCAGGCAGGTCTCCATGTGAACGCTTAGAAACACTTGGCAAAGTACAACAAGCGAAACAGAATGTGATGGATACTTAAGAGTAAAAACAGGGCAGATTCTAAAAGTAACTTAGTAGAATTTCTCCATAAAAATAACAAACCATTAATGCATAGGTAAGTGCCTGAGAAACGGAAGGTGATTCTAGGAATCAGATACCAAGAAAAGGTAAAAAGCTATCTTGGTGACCCAGGGGCTAGGAATTTTAATCCCTGGAAAGGTGTGGAGATTGAGGTCTTGGACTCCAGAGAAAGAGCTGGTGAGAGATGAAAGTTCCCACACAACTGTGGGCTGCTGGGAGGCTACTGTTCCCCACACCATGGAGAGGAGCAAACTGCTTGTGTGCTCCAAATACAAGACCATCTGAGATACTGAGTCTTGTTCCTTCCAAAGAGAAAATAATCCTCTGACAAGTCATATCATGAAATCAGTCTCACGTAAGACTGGAGTTCAAATGTATGCTACCTGTCCCTCTGAATCCCTAAGCAGAGAAGGACCTCAAATAGTGATAGAGGAAATCTAGAAAAAGCAAACCAAATTGTCAGAAAGACACTTACCTCTACCCAGGCCACATAGGATTCCCACAGAAATATCACTGCAAATGGGCATCTGATCTCATATTACAAACTTCACCATGTACCAGAGTTAGAAATTCTAAGACTAAAGGATTATTCTCTACTCCCTCCAACTGTGGATAAAAGAGCTATTGGAAAGATGATATCAAATGTTTAAAATAATTAGTCATAAAATAGCCTATTAGAAACAGAATATGATGGATACTTCACAGGGAAAACAGGGCAGATTCTAAAAATAACTTAATAGAATTTCTCCATAAAAATAACAATTAAGTAAAGATTTTTCAGATGATGGCTTGAACAGCAGATAAATCAGACATGAAAAGAAAATTAATAAGCTAGAAGAGCACTGTGAGGAGATTATAGAATCCATTGCATAGTGTTAAGAAGCAAAAAAGCATGAAAGATAAGCAAGTTAAATAAAAGATTCAATGGCAAAGTCCACTTTACTTTTAGTAGGAGTTCCAGAACTAGAGACTAGAAAGAATAAGGAAGGAATTTTGACAGTTTAGATGATCTATAATATATGCTAGGCTGAATAACAGCCACTGATATATCCCAAGGTTGAATCCCTGGCAGAGAATCTTTGCAATTGAAGAAGACACCAGTTTTTTTAGATGGGAGGGATATCCTGGTTTTTCCAGGGAAGCCCTAGATACAGTCTCAAGGTTCTTATAAGAGAAGAGTTCATGTAGACACACAGAGAATACCATAGCCAGATGGTGCCTGGGAGACCAACCTTGGCAAATGGAGTAATAGGGACAATAACTGAGCTAGAAACCAGCAGAGGCATTGAGCAGACTCACCAGCACCGCCACCCCCAGGTCCCTAGAGGGCGCATGGTCCTCCCAGGACACTGATTTTTGGACTTCAGATCCCTAGAACAAGGGTTGAAAATAAATTTCTGTTGTTTTAAGCCACCAAGTTTGTGGTAATTTGGTGCAGCATCTCTAAGAAACTAATGCAATATGTATTTGTAGACCGGAATGGAGCATTGCAGGAAGGATAAAAATAAATCTACCAATAGACAGGTGATAGTGAAACTAGTGAATGAACATGAAGTAGAGATAAGACCTTGAAAGCAACCACAAAGAAGAGTATAAACAAACAGGAAATACACAAAATGACAGTGCCAGGCTGAGTATCCTGTGTCTGCAATGCCGGGGATCGGGAGTTTGAGATTTGTGATTTTTTCAGATTTTCAAATTTTTACACATGCATTTAAATGCGGTATCTTCAGAATGGAGCTCGCGTTTCAATGGAAAATTCGTTTATGTTTCATATACCTGAAGGTAATTGTATTCAGTACTTTTAGTGTGCGTGGGCTCTGACTGAGACCCTTCACGTAGGCTCAGATGTGGACTTTTCTACTTGTCCAGTCATGACAATGCTCAAAAAGTCTCAAGTTTTAGAGCCTTTCAGATTTTAGATGTCTAAGTTAGGTATGCATGACCTGTACAATAGAAGTTTGACCTGGGGCCATCAAAGGAAGATGGAATTGAATTATCAGGCAGGAAGAATATGGAAGGCAAGAAGGAAGTGTTTGAGTTATATAGTTCTAGCCTTTGCTAGAACTGTTTGGAAACAGACACACCAATTTAATTTTAGATGTTAATAACAGAAATTTTGATACTATAGGAAAGACAGAGAAACCTAGGCATGATGGTGCACGTATGTAATCCCAGTATTCGGCAGGCTGAGGCAGGAGGATTGCTGCAGGTTTGAGGCTACAAGTTCGAGGCTTGACTGTTACTACATAGTGACAGTCTGTCTCAAAGGGCCCCACCCACTCCAGGCCAAGAAAAAAAAACAAGACAAAGAAAGAATATGAAGAAAACACGCACTAAGCAGCAAATGCAAAAATAAGATTGGCAAAATAAATATCGATGTATCAGTAACTAAATCTAAATATGTCAAGAATCACAGAAGGTGTGAACAAACTAATCTCACTCTGAAAAGACAGGACTCTCACTGAATAAACAAAGTCTTTATGCTCTGTGCTTTGTAAGAACACAAAAGCTAAAAATATTCATATACGTAAAGATTGGGCAAAGAAAATGTTGTTATTTAAAGACAAAATTATCTACTTAGAAAACTCAGGAAATCTACTTACAAACTAATAACATTAAATTGGGAATGTAGCCATTTTGCTTAGAATGAGCTTGAATACACAAAAATCAATTGTGTACATCAGCCAACACATTTCGAAAATGCACTTTTAAAAACATGCTGCAGACACTAACAATAAACCATGAAGATATCTAAGAATAAATCCTTTTAGAGAAATGCATGAAATTTTATCAAAAAACATAAAATAGAAAAAAGATCTAGAGAAGTGTAGGCATGGGTGATAGACACCATTCATTAACAGCAAGAATCAATGTTATAAAATGGAAATCTTTTCAAATCAGTCTACAAAGTTGATATAATTCTAATCATTATCCTAACAGAATTTTTCATGGAAATTATACACAAGCAAGAAGGTAAGGTCAGTTTTGAAGAGGACAATATGAAAAAGAGCTTTTCTTTCCTACATGGCAAGACACAATAAAGTTTTAGACTTTGAGGCGGTGTGGTATTGACTCAGAAATAGACAAATAGATCAATGGATTGAAATAGAGCACTCAGATTTCACCCCGTGCACATAAAAAAGTAATCTATAGTAGATATAGCATCCTGACTCTCTGAGAAATAAAGATGCACTGACACAAAGTAGGACTAGGATTTAGTTTTCCACATGGAAAAAAATTAATTAGATCTTTACCTCAGTACTCAAAGACTCATCTCAGGGAAATAAAATTAAAGATTTCTTTTGAAAGGTAAGTTTTTAAAACTCTTCAAAAGAAGCAAAGGAGAGGCCAGGGATATAGCTCAGACACATAAGCACCTGCCTGCCAAGTGCAAGGTCCTGAGTTCAATTCCTGGTACCAAAAAAAACGTTTTTTAAATGGGGCCAGGGATTTAGCTCAGCAGCATAAGCATCTGCCTGATAAGCACAGGGTCATGAGTTTGATCCTCAGTAACAAAAAGAAGCAAAGGAGAATACCTTTATGACTTCTTGGTAGACAGAACTTCTTTTAAAAATGCAAACAGTAATCATGAGGCCCTAAGATTGATTGCAGGTATCAAAAAACTTACAAACAATAGAGAAAATATGGTAATTCTGCTACCATTGCAATTATAATTACGTAGAAAACAAAAGTTACTGCAATGGAAGAGAAAATACAAATCACAGAGCAATTGGGTACATAAAAACAAGACAAAAATCTCAGAGATTAGTATCCAGAATATATAGAGAGACAGCAAGACAAACACGTGTACAGGATAAAAAGTAAAGGGTGTAAGTATGAAAGTCATGAAGGGCAATACCCGACAAAAATGGTTCAGCCTGACTTGTAATCAGGGAAGTACAAAGTAAGACGAAGAAACCTTCTCATCCCTATGAGCCCCGGCCAGGGCCTTCTGCCCAAATGCTTCGGGGGGCAGGAAGCCAGGGCAGAGGGATGCTCAGGCTTGTGGCATGTTTTGGAGGCTATTAGCAGAAATTAATAACAACAACATGGAAAGTCAGTGAGGATACAAAGGAACAGGAATTTTCATCTCCTTGTCTGTGGAAGAGCAAATTGGGTCAATTTAGAGAGGAATTTGGCACTGTCTAGTAAGACTGGAATTGTGCGTATTCTAGTTTCAGCATTTCCATTTCTATGAATGTTACCCAGAAAAGACTCCCATGCGTCCAGAAAAGACTTCCATGCGTTCATAAAAGAACTGGTAAAACTAGAGAGTGTGTATCACAGCACTGTTTGTCACAGGGGAAAAAAAACTATCGTGATGATGAGAGAGAAGACAAACACAGAATCTACTCATGAAGAAATAAGTGGATAACTTGTAGAATACACACACGATGGAAGGCTACATGGTGGTTAAAATGATTAAAACAGTTTGCTGTGTGCAGACCATGCAAGAGATAATGCTGAACAAAAGAAAGAATTTCAGCACGAGGTCAATGTAGTCTGAAAAATTCTAAGAGTCTTCTATACATGGTGTGTGTGCGTGTGCGTGTGTGATGTAACAAAAATAGGAAACCTTGAGAGCTTCTGGAGGAGAACGGGATGGGGAGCTCTAATTGTAACTATAAAACTTTAATGCTATTAAGTAAGTAAGTAAAGCAATTAGAGGAGTGTGGAGATGTGCGAAGCTCAAGACCGGATCTACAGGGCTGGCTACATTTTCTTTTTCTTTTCCCAGTATAGTTCATTATAACAACAGTTTTGAAAGCCAGTGGAAGGGAGAAAACCAGTCCAATGGCTACTACATTCATTGAGACCTTAAATAGATGATGCCCGTTAGATCTAGGGAAGAGGTCAAAGATAGGGAAGTAGACAGAACCGAGATGGGTTTTGGGGATAAGGCTGAGGGTTTCCAGAAAGTTCGCTGCCTCGGGGCAGCAGGTGTCACTGTGTGGCCACCGCCCTGTTACACCATGTGGTCCACTGCGTGGACCTTTCCCAGTGCTCCAACCATGTCCAAACGCCATTGCCTGCATCATTACTGCGAGGATGTTCTTTCCCCCAAGCGCCTGCAGCCGCTGACAGCCATGCTGCCCCTAGGCGGGAGGTAGACCAGATGTGCTAAGGGATTTGGACTCAACCCCGGTGCTAGGGAACTGAGGGGTAAATGTTCCAGCCCCCTGATACCTGGCCTGGGTAATTCTGGGGCTAGAGTTTTCTATAGTTTCCCAGAGTTTTCCCATGGGGAGAAGCCTCACAAGCCTCCATGGGAGCAGCTTTAATAGAAAACCTTTGGGGGGCTGTCTCCCTTCCCTGTCGTCCCCTTCCCCTCCTTGCCACTGTTAGCATCACCTTGACTTGTGTCCCTGTCTCGGATGTGCTTTAGGGAGAACCTGCAGAGGCAGCAGGCAAGGTTGCCACCCGCCACCAAACACCTTGATGATGGCACTGTAGTCTGGCAAAGAGGGGACAGGGACAGATTGCCGGGGCTGTGAACAGGAAATAGAAGAAGAGCTGAGGGTAGTAGAGGGAGAAATGGGAGGCTCTAAGACCTTGCAGGATCAAGAGGCAGCTTCCTGCCGTTGGGAGGCAAGGGGACGTCCCCAGAAGCAGCGGCAGTGTCCCCTTTGTTCAGGGCCTGTGCTAGGGTTCCTACGACGGAAATATGCTTAGCACCACGTGGTCACGTGCTGGCCTGAGTCTTACCCTAGGGGAAAACCATTTACTACACTCAGCTTCCAGTTATGACCACAGAACAGGATTCAGGATGGCTGGATTATGAAATGTTATTGAATGTCACTAGAGAGTGACTTCTTGACACGGATCAAATAAAAGTCCACTTTTCCCATGGTGAGATTTCACCCATGCATTAGGAAACATTTGCCTAGACACTAATTTAAAGCCTGATCGCTTAAAATTATAATTTTATTATATATAAACAAGCAAAAAAAATCCAATAGTTCTGGGTAATCTCTGTATACCTTATTCCATTAACGAGATAACACCTTGAAACAGTTTTTTTCTCCCTCTCTAACTCCTTGCACCTAGCTACTGAGTCGGTCTGACTGTTACCAACAGCAAAAGTGTGTGATAGCGAGACTGTTAGCATTTCTCCAGCTGCTGGTTTGGAAAGAAAACGCTTAGCTTGATATCACCTCCTCACAAAGGTGAATAAAGATGTCACCAAGGAAACCGGCTTCGGCTTCTCTATCTACAATGTATTTATCCAATGCCACAAAGTGAAGGAAACACATAAGTTCAAATGAGAATCAGCAATGTGAACCTGGGATAAGGTCCTCCTAGACCTAGAGTAAAAAGGAGGAACCAGGTAGCTACTCTAGGTATAATGTGCAAAGAGGCCCTAGCTTCACTCTTCAAGGCCTTCAGAAAGTGTCATCATATTAAATGAAAATCACAAGACCCCTACATAGAAAACTCTGCCCTCTGGACATCTCCATCCCAGGAGATGATCAGTGTGGTTACTGACAGAACCAGGATCCATCCCGTGGCCATCCAAAGAGCCTGTGGTTCCAGTCACCATGACAGAAACCCGGGACAGCCCTTGCTGAAAGAGGTGTAGAAGAGAGTTGTAAGCTCCACAGCGAGGCAGATCTGAGCCCAGGTGTTGGCCCCACAGTTTTGTAGCTGTTAGATCCTGGGCAAGCTGTATGAGCTCTCTGAGCCTCAGTTTCCTCCTCAATGAAGGCTGCAGCCAGAGAGGCTGGTGATGATGGAAGAAGACAAGGTATGGAAAGTACTTGCATGTGCCCTGCATGTAGTAGGCACTCAGTAATCCGCGGCTGCCTCTTTTATTACTGCTGTCAGAATGTAGCCAATGAAAGGGAATTCTGCCTCTCTCTATTGAACATTTTCTAGTGGGAAGCAATTTTGCTGTTGGTGCAAGGAAAAGGAAAAGGATATTGGAGATTAGGAAGTGTCAGAATGTATCAGCATCAAGCAAGGAAAATGACTTTGTCTCTAGAGAGCAAGGCTTGTTTTTTAGACAATTAATCTGACTTTCCTGGCTAGAGGGAGGAATTTTTCATCAGCTCCAACTTCTGCCTTCTAATTGGATATTCCCCGAGCAACCACTTGTCTATGATCTGAGATACTAAGCAGAGCAGGCAAATGATGCTCCCCAGCTCCGAGGCCGGTCCTTTCTCCCTCTGGAGGCGAAGGGGTTTGCTTCAGGATCATCCCTGAGCCTGGCGAGGGTGATAATCATGAGTCACTGCCACCCCCACACTTCTGTGCTTACAAGTGAAAGTTAAGCTCCTGCATCTGCAGACAGGATGCCCGGATGGAGCTGTGGCGACCACCTCCCCCCCCCCAAGTCTTGTCTGAAAGCCCTGCCAGTGGGCCACGTGGAGCCTTTCAGTGTGCATCTTAGCTCCTGTAGTTATGCAGTGCCCATCGTGCCAGCAGATGGCAGGACCTGTAATAAGGATATCTCGTTTTGTCTTCACCAGGATCCTAGGCACAGAATGTTCGTATCGGCCTTTTAAAGATTAGCCAACTGTGACCGGAGAAGTTCAGTGGCTGTCCCAAAGCCATGGCAGGATCTGACTGCTACTGTCTCTGCAGTCTGTGTTCTTTCTACCCCCTTATGCCACCTCCCATCTCATTGAGAAGCCCCTCCCTGCAGCCCTGCCCTAGCAGGACACGCGTGTAGTGGCATGTGCAGGGCCCAAGCCACTCTGTCAAGCACACACCTCTTCCCTGAACTCACCAGAGCTTTGGGACATGTTCTCTCTGCATAGGAACTGGTGTTAGATAACTTGCCTTAGGTTATAGCTAGAGCTGTGACGTCAATTAAAAGGACGTAACTAGTTTATAATCAACTGGTTTCCCCACTTTCTTCAGAGAGCCACTCCCAGTGAGCTTTGCAATATGAATTGCAGTAATCAGGAGAGGGGCTCTCAGCACAGGCTCAGCTAGCACCCCATCCTGACCCAGGTGATGGACTGGGTGACATCTTGTATTGCTCTCTTGCTGTGGGTTTTGTCTTGAGGTGGCCGTGATGTATCTTGCAATAGTCTGACATCTCCAACTTGGACACACAAAAAGTCATCTCAGGAGAAGACATACCCCTGAATTCCTGGTTGGGACTTGAAATGTTCAGGATGTGATCAAAATATACAGTGAGTGTTTAAGTTTTAAGAATGTATTACAGTGAAAGACACATTGCTATTAACAGCACCCCCCCAAAATATTCCCCTGCACTTTAAGCACATTTTTCCTGGTGTTCTTGCCCCTTTTGAAGCAGTTATGGAAGCCCTCTTTTATGAGTATCTTTATAAGATGTGATTTTTAAAAATATAGAAAATGTTGCTGCCATGCACCGTGCAGCAGAAGAGCAGGCTCACAAAAACACAGTGACAGGTCCTCGTCACCTTCCAGCACTGTGTGACTTTGGGCTTTTCCCCAGAGTTAAAATGACCACGTGTAGTAAGTATTTGGAATTGATTCAGGTCATTGAGGCACCCACAACAGTGCAACTAAAGACTCATGAAAGAGAACTGCAGAACTGCTTCAGAAAGTGGTAAGAACGATGGGATAAGTGTGTCTGAAGCAAAAAGGGAAGGGTTTTTTAAAAAAATTTTTTGGTATTAGTACGTGTTTTCAGTGCATAATATTTCCATTCCTTGCAGGGAACTGGTACACGTACAGAACATAGTTTCATTCCTTCTTCACCCCCTTCTCTCAAGCTGCCCTCCACCTCTTGACCCCCATTTGAGAAAGATCTATCTCCCTACTTTTTATTATCCATCTTTTATTTTTGCTCTTTATTTATAATTTGAGTTTCTCATACAAGGAACCAGGAGATATTTAAGCTTTTGTGTTTAATTTATTTCCCTCAAGATGCATCAGTTTTCCTACACATGACTCATTTATCCTTCTTTAAGGCAGAGTAGTGCACCATTGTGTGTGAATACCACATTTTCTTTATCCATTCATCTGTTGATGGACATATAGGCTACCTCCAAAGATGTAGCTGTTATGAATTATGCTGCTATACACACAGGCACGCATGTTCACTATAATATTTGGAGGCAGAATGATGACAACATGTCATTTACTGTAATAAAATTTAAATTTTTAAAAAATTTAAACATTCACTTTATTTTGCAATCAATGAAAAATTCTGCCGTAGAACTGTTGAGCAGGTGTCTTTCTTTGTTCATAGCACACAGAACATTTATTGTGCCAAGAGGAGAATCTCAACTATTCAGCCCCAAGATTTCTGGTCATGCCTTCCAGATTTGACCAAATGCTGACATAAGCATTAGGAACCCTCCGCCACTACCACCACCACACACACACACACCCCTCACTTGTCACTTTGGGTCTCAGGGTAACCACTTTCCAATGTCTAAATAACCAACTGGAAGCCTGTGTCCCAGAGACTTTTCTAGCACACAGCCAACCACTGTCCAATGAGACAACGTTGTAGCAAAGTGATGAATATACACGCAGTACCCGGGCCCTGGTGGCAGTCTCCCAAAAGCGGTGTCAGTATGTGCGCAGTGACTTTCGTCCACCCCACAGACTGGCATTTGGAAGGCCTTTCTTGTATCGTCCCAGTGCACACTGCCACAGTACGGATCCTAATACGTTTCAGCAGCAGAGCCCCAGCCCACCGGAGTGACCCGAGAAGAAGGCGGCCCAGTCAGGACTGTACTCCTGTTAGCTTAGACTTCTGCTGCGTTCTGTGCTTGGGCCCGGATGAGCCAGTTTCACACTGGGCTCTGATGAGCTCAGATCAGAACGGGCTTCAAAGAACACCCCTGAGCTTTCATGTTCACTCCGCGAACTGCTCGAGGGCATCGAGGAAATCACCACTGGGACCCCGGTGTTGGGGCGTCTTGGAGCTGCCTCTTGCCTTGACAGCCAGGGCAGCTGATTCTTGAGTAGAGGATGAGGCTGGCCCAGAACACGGTAGTGTGTGGCATGCGAGGTGCTTCCGGGGTCAACCCGCATCAACCAGCCCTGTAAGAGTCATAATTTTATTTCCTTACTATGTCTTCCCTTACACACACCAGGCAAAGCAACAAACAAAAACCCATTGTGTGGCTGCATTTGGTCCAAATGCCCCTTAAAATATTGAAAATGGATGACACCATTCATAGGAATCCAGTTCTGTGGTATCTAGGTAACACCCCCACATTTGGAAGGTATAAACTACGCCCTTTCATGATGCTGGATACAGACGTGCCTGAAGGCAGCCTGGAAACTTCCGGTCCCTGATCAGCACTTCCACTCACTCGCTTGAGCTCGTTCAGGTTGAGCTGCTGATGAAATGGAAAGAAGCCAGGTTACATAATAACCTTGGGGCAGTCGTTTGACCTCTGTGGGCTTTGGCTTTCCTTTCCAGACAAGGAGGGCAAGGGCACCCTCCTGGCAGGCTGCCGGGAGATTAAAGGAGATAATGCCACAAAGATCACGCCCCAGGGAGAGGGCTCTGGGATCCGTTACACTTCACACGCATCCTTTCATTTGATCCACTCTGTGGCTGAGTGCAGGTTATCTTCATTTCACAGATTAGACACTGTGACAAAGAGAAATCAGACTCTCCATCTAAAGTCTACTGCAAGTAGCAGAGCCGGAGTTGAAAAGAGTCAAAAGCCAGGTCCGATGCTATAGTCTAGGTGCTTTGCATCAAGGCAGCCTGCTCCCCTGTGGGCTAGGCCCGTCTCCTGCAAGGCTGAGCTCACCCACTCATGCTCAAAGCACATGCGTGGTTGCACAGGTTGTCCACTGCTCGGGCTTCTGAAAAGTCATTCCCATGGATACCGACAAGAATCACACACTTTAAAGCTGTACTGTGCAGTTGCCCCAGAGGCCATTGTCCTCAAAGCCGCAGGCACACAGAGGACGCTGTCAGGACACTGCCAGGTAGGTATTCAGGATGTTCATGTTGTACGAGCCCACACTGCAGCACCTTCTCTCCATCCATCCCATCTACTATACCTTTGGTCCACGCCTACAGCTCCCAGCGGCATCACCAGAGAAGAAAAGGACCCGAGAGATGCCCAGGCCCCCAGGGGGCTGGCTGAGTCACTGCCAACCTCATCTCTGGCTGGCAAATGCTCTTTGGTTTGACACCAGCTATGCAGGTATCCAGGATAAATCCCACTAGGACCTCTGGCTTTCTGTCCAGATGGAAAGAAAGTCACGCAAAGGCACATAATGCAAAGCTCTAGTCACCTCTCCAATACACGACCAGAAGACCCCCGCAGGTGGGTTTGTGGGCTTGCTGAAGGAGCGTTTTTAGGAGTGCAGAGGGCCCCATGGGTGGGTGGGGAAAGAGCTGGGCCTTGTGTATTCACAGATGCCTCTCTGCAGCCACCAGGGGACAGGCTGGCCAAGGTGGGTCCGTGTTCTCACCGGTGACTGCAGTGCCGGTCTTTAGGGTTAGGTCACAGAAATGGTACCTGTCCCACATGTCCCCAGGCCTCAGGAAGCTCAGCTGGTCTTCCTGTCCCCAGAGTTGGAGGCTCCATCTGTTATGTCCCCTGTGACTTCTACCAGAGGCATTTACCACGAAGCATTCCAGGTAAGTCCAAGAGTGACTGCGCCGTGTCCCTCCACAGAGTGCCAGGAAAGCCAGGCGATGGCCCCACGTGCCCAGCAGGGCTCTGGAGAAAACCTGTGTGGGAAAGCAGTGACACCTCCTGTGCCCCAGGACCCAGGCCCTGCTCCTGCAGAGAGCCTGGAGACAAGGCAGTTCCACCCCACTTCCAGACCAGGAAACAGACTGAGCAGCTGCCCAGTTTGTCCCTTGTCACCCAGCCCATGGAGGACAGGGCTGGGACTCACATCCGGATCCAGATTGATCCTAATCCAGAGCCCATAACACCCAACAACCTTCTCACCACCGTCTCCGTCATCCCTCTCTCATCCCCCACCTTTCTGGAAAATTCTTTTACCTGGATTTGAAAGAAAGAAGCCAGTGGCGCCTAATTCAAGAGACTCCATTCTGAACAAAGTGGTGTCCCACCTTCCTCAGTGTAAAGTCTCTGTGGTGCCACTCAGCCCCAGCAACCTCATCTTTCTTCTCCCCCGACTGACTCTGCTCAGCTTCTCCGGCTTCCTGCCTCTTCTTCACTGCCCTTGCCCGCCTCCTGCCCTTGCATTTTCTGCTGTCTCCTTCTAGAATGTTCTTCCCCCAACATGTGGCTCCCACACTGGCCTCTGCTCAAGAGCCACCTCCTCAAAGAGGCCCACACCAACTCCCACACCCACGAGAGGACCCTTATCCTCCCTCCCCACCTCAGACTCCTTCCTGTACCATTTTCCTGCAGGAAAATGTCACCCCAGGGCTTGCCTTTGCCCATGTGTTCACTGCCTGCTCTCCTCACCCCACTAGCTGTGCTCCCTGTGAGGACGCGGACTCTCTCTAGTTGTTCACCACTGTATGTCCAGCTTCTGGACCTGGTCCTTGTACATGGAAGTGTCACTGAATGAATGAATGAATGATGACCCCACTGTAGATAACCATCCACTGGTGCTTAGGTCCCAAAGGGTCACCTTCCCCAGTCAGCAATAGCAGACAGAGGAGCCAGTGTGCACCAGGCATAGGCCTGGTACTACAAACACAGAGGCGAGGACTCTGATCCCTTTGTGTTAGAGACTGCCCTGGAGCTAGCACTCCCTCCAAAATAGAAGATCATGAACTCATGTGAGGGATGGGGAGAAACATGCTGAGGCACAGCCCACTCGGCCCGTAGAGGACAGGAAGTGCCGCCCTGAAGGAATAACATTTCACACAGGTCTTCAAGTACCATCAAGTGTCCTAAGGCTCATGGTTCAGTCCATTCTACTCTGGCTTCTCCTTTTGCTATTAAGTGGCTTCAGGCTCTCATTGAGGCTCTCCTGGTTTCAGTTTTCTCATCTGTACACTGAGAGTAATAAGAATTCTGCTTCTTAGTATCAGTATAGCATTTAAATTAGTTAATACAAAGGTGTGATCAATAAGTACAATGAATATTTAAAATTTTAAAATAGTTCCAAAACTGCTTCAAAAATTGTCAAGATGATGGGATAAATGTATTCAAAGCATAGGGGTGTGTTTGGGGGAAATTAATGGTATTGTGGCTTTTACTCTGATGAATTATTTTCATTTACTTTAAGCACTTTTGATCATAGATATGTGACTTCTAAAACACTCCATAACACAGAGTAGACTATTGCAATTAGTTTTCAGAGGCCTTTTGATAACCTATGGACAAAAGGAAAAATATAGCAGGCCTGGTAAAAATGTGTGTGTGTGTGTGTGTGTGGTATGTGCACATACATATGGTATTTCTTAGCACAAATACAAAGTGTCACCCATGCCATGGGACTTGGGATTGAAGGCGAACATAGTGGGCACATGTTTGCTGTCAATCAAACCCAAACTCAAAGCCGAGCTCACCCCTAAGCAGAGTCACACAGGTGTCTTTGTCCTACCGCAAACTGTATGTCCTCATTGATGTAAATTATGACTCTGATGACTAATGGGCTGTGTGCATGAGCTTTCTACTGGAATGCTTTCCACCCTACTGCAATGGCCTGCAGCTCAGTGTCTTCAGAATGACTCCATCCATCTGCTGGCCACAGCTCTGCTCAGTGGATCTGATCAATGTCTGGCCAGGTTCCTGGAGCTGGCATCTAGGTGTGAGCAAAGGTCCTGGATGGTTTTGGTCTTATTCTGCATATGTCTCGCATTCATATCAATGTCAAGTCTCTCCAGCTCATCTCAGTTAAAAGGTATCAGGAAGAATGGGCTCAGCTTAGCACATTCTCTTCTCCTTCCTGAACACTGCATGGCTCCCCGAGGTGCTAGCTCAGGAGTTAGAGCAGTGGTCCCCAACCTTTTCAGTACCAGGGACTCATTTCACAGAAGACAATATTTCCATCACAGATCTAAAGGAGGGGATGGTTTCAAGAGGATGTAAGGCAATTACACTTATCGTGCAACTGATTTCTATGATTATTAGACTGTAGTATACTACGAAATAATTACACAACTCTCCATTGTGCAGGATCCGTGGGGCCCCTGAGTTTATTTTGGATGGCCCTATCTTGGGGTGATGGGAGCCAGTGACACCTGAAGTGTGTTTGTTATGTCTACTCTACCTGTAATCATGTTTTGTTTGCTGTTAGTGCAGAAAAATCAACTTCACAAAGATGTCAGAAATGGGAGCAGGCTTTTCAGTGTTTTTGTGGCAACCTCAAGATACTCTGTCTTGATTTTAATCCAGAACATATGGAAATTTGAAGTTGTCACAAACAGATTTTTAAGGCCACAATCATTTGACATCTCAAGCAGTTGATCCTCTTCTACGATGGACAAAATCGATTCACCTGGCTTATTCACAAATGGATCATGGATCTACTCTTTCCCAGTTTTGGAGTCTTTTGGGGCTGGGAAGCAATGCTCAAACTCTTTTGAAAGGTGATAATGAAACCAACTTGGAGAAAGAAGGCTCTGGCTCCGTCTCTTTTAAAATCTCTGTTAATGTTTGAAACATATCAAAAACCCCAAAATTTACTCATCACCCCATAACTCTAGTCTGGCTTTGAATGCAGCCACTTTCTCTGCTGACTTAAACATAATCCTTTTTCCCCCGAAGTGACACACTGAGTCCACTGTGCAGGTTGAATGCATCACACAAGGAAGCATATTTTGAGAGCCATTCTTTGTCACTGAAATCTGCTGGCAGTGGTGACTGTCTCCCTAAAAGAAGTCTCTGAAGTAGCTCTCATAACTCCAAAACTCTAGCCAGTGACCTACCTGTAGAAAGCCATCTCACTTCTGAGTGTAAGAGAGGAAGTGTGTGCTCTGTACCTATCTCCTCACAGAGCTGCGGGAACGGATATGAGTCAAGAGGATGTACTTTAAAGCAGCTGATAATTTTAATCACATCCCAGAAAGCATTGTTAAGTTCAAGTGACAGTTTTTGGCTATCCAGCATTTCTCTACGGATGTCACAGTGCAGAGCTGCACATCAAGAAGCAAGTCCTTTGACCCCAGTGGCAAAATCAGAAAGCCCTCTAGTCATAGCAAACACTCTGCCCATGCATATGAGGCACTGACACAAAATGACCAATTCAATTTTCTTAATATGCAACCATTCAAAGACTTGAATAGCTCTACATCTGTGGTGCTATTTGGCAACAAAAGTGTACATGTTGTATCTTCCTGAAAAATATATTGCACAGAAATAAGTATTATTGGGCTGGGAATTTAGCTCAGTGGTGTAAGCACCTGTCTGGCAAACGCAAGGTCATGGGTTCCTGGTAGCAAAAAAAAAGTATTGTTGCTTTGTTATCAACACTGGTAGACTCATTAACCCAGATTGAGTATTACAGAGACTCTGTAAATCGCTAACAATTGTCCCTCAATACCCTGTGTGATTTCATCGTTCTTCTAGTTATAGTGCTAGCAGAAAGAGGAACATGTGTGACTTTTTGACCTGTAGCCCCTCCTAAAAGTTCACAACAAATGTCATTAGCAGCAGGCAGGATGGACTTCACTAATAGTAAAGAGCTTCTTAACTTTAGCAGTTCAGGTAACCTCTAAGCATGATACTCTCGGTGCAGGCCCATTTAATGAAGAGGCAGCCTTCAATAGTTGCTTCTGTTCTTTGTGTTAACATACCTTTTTTCTTTTGAAAAACTCCAAAGATTTGTCTTTTAATGCTGAGTACTTGGTCTCCACAGGGCAAAACAGTGTTGAAGGTTTAATGGCTTCCTTGGATAGCCAGGCACCACACATTATACAAAGTAGATGTGGAAAATGCGAAACACCTATTGCAATGAACTCAAGATTTAAGGACTCTTGGTATTTTCTTTTAAATGGAGCTTTCTTTCTGTTGGCAGCCTTTGAGTCTTCTGCTGTCTCATCTTTGACTCTTTTTGCCTTTCCAATGAAACACTCTTAGTGACTTTTTCAAAACTCTTTTTGGCTAGGGTTAGTTTGTGGAATTACCAAGACTGTGACTGAGAAAAGTCCATAGTGCAGGAAAGAGGTACAGACAGAAATAGTAAATAAAATAATAGATGGACTACATGGGGAATAAAATAAGTTAGATTCTTACTCAAAGCCTACTACCAGATGCAGCTTGTCATTTGCCACTCACTAAGGAGGCTTTGATAGGAGTCTTCAAGCCATTGATTTGTTATGGTTTCTGTGCAGTAAGAGCTCTCTGCTCATATTAATCTGTATTTGCAGCCTCTCCCAGGCACTCACATCACTGCTTCAGCTCCACCACAGATCACAGGGCATCATATTTTCATAAGGAGCAAACAACCTAGAGCATTTTCATGTAAAGTTCACAATAGAATTTGCATTCCCATAAAGAGTTTAATGCCACAGAGATGTGGCAGCAGATAAGGCTCAGGCAATGACTGGGGCAAGGCTGTAAATACACATGAAGCTTCACTCACTCAGCCTCCCAGCAGTCACTTTCTTCTGTGTGACCTAGTTTCTAACAGGCCATGGGCTGGTACTAGAACTTGGGACCCCCTGATCTATGGGACCTAGCTTTGTCCAAAGAATGTCAGATGACCTCCTCCTCCCATCCTCTGTTCTTTGCCTATGCTGAGGGATGATGTTATGTCCAAAGCTAAAAGCAGGATGAATCTTAAAATGTTTACTGAGTGCCCACTTAGCATAATTAGGCCCTTTGTAGGCACAGGGGACACAGAGGAGAACAAATCCTGCTTTCTTGGGCCTGTCAGTCAATGAAAGAGCTGGACAATGCGGCAGGATTCACATACATCAGTAGTAGTTTCATGTGGTGATAACCCAGGGTGGTGGAATTCACGGACCTGGATAGTCTTTACAATCAAGTCCCTTCAATCAGACCAAGTCTCCCCAAGAAGATAACAGTTGAGCGCAGACCAGATGGATGAAGAGGAGTCAAGACGACAGAGGGGAAGTGGGGCAGAAGTATTTGGATTGGGTAGGGAATCTATGACAGCCCGGTGAGGCAGGTAACTCAGGATCCAAAATGAGGGACACTGAAAACCTCAATCAGTAGGACAATTAATTCTGTACTTCAGTGCAATATGTAAATGTCAATAGTAACAAAAAATATGGGCTGAAGATAATATCGTGGGGGGGGGGTGTAGGAGCCACCAGGGTCATATATCTTGTGTAAGTACAAAGTAGAGGCTTGTTTAAAGCTTTAACTTTTCTGCTCATCACAGCATGTTCCAGCAGCAATTTTGAGGTCCTCAAATACTGTATCCTAGTACTACCTATATGGAAGGCTGAGTACCCTGATGCCCTGGATTTTGAGCTCACAGCAGGTACCTTACCCCAAGCCAGCCCTGCTCAGTCTATGCAGGAGAGTAGCAAGGGCAGAGCTCTGAAACAGAAGGGGCTTGGGGTGCTGAAGGAGCCCAGCAAGCCCTACGCGATGGTCAACAGCATGCATATGGTGACTGAAATGCTTACAGACTTTCTCCAAATTCAAATTCAAATTCAAATGTTCTTTCTCTGAAACCGTAATTCCTCCTAGAGGATCCCTTTAATTTCTTGACATAAGAAAAAAAATACAGGAAAAACAAGAGAGAAACAGGTAAAAATAAATCAGATCCGATAAGAGTTCAGTACAAACAAGTCATTATATTGAGCTCAGACTGAGCTTCATGCAGATCTGTTCTAAATTCCACACCTTTAACTGTTGGTTTGTTTGTCTGTTTGTTTCCTGGCTCATACAAGTACATCAGAACACTTTTAGAAAATATTTAAATATTTAGGTCCTTATCATACTTGGAATCTGTGCAGTTTTTTTTTCCTATCACAATTAAAGGAAGGACAATGCCTTTTAGTTTTATGATTTTTCAGTAAAGCTATAGAAAAATGAATTTTCAGTTATGGCCAGATTGGAGAGAACAGTCACTCGAGAACAGCAGGGTGAAGTCCTTCAGCATCTTCAGGGAGTGAGGTCCCGCATAGCCCTTCCCAGTCTTTGAGCCCCATTCCGGGGGAGGACTGAACCGTGGGCAGAAATATCGAACTCTGCAGTAGCATTCTGCTCCCACTTCCTCTTGCTCTGGTCGGGCAGGGGGTGTCTTTGTCACTTTTCTTGATGTTGAGACAAAATACTGACATCCAATGATAGAGAAGAAGGGTTTGTTTACCTCACAGTTGGTAGTGGTTTCAGTCCATAATCAGCTGATACCGAGGCAGGGTGACATTGCAGAGGAGAAACAGTTCATGGTGGGGAAAAGGCAGCAAAGGCAACAAGGGATGACCACAGCTCTCTATCTCTTATACCTTATCCAGGATCCTTCAGGAAGGTGGTACTCACACTCTTAACCCCAGTGCCCTTGATCCTAGCATTGCACCATGAATCAGTCCCAGAGTTATACACTCTAGATCCAGCCACCTCTGAAAAAGTCCCACCGATGACTGCATGAGGCTTTGGAGGACCCTGGACACAAGTCATAACATTCCACCCCTGCCCCCTGCAAAGACTCACACACATCTCTTTATGCAAAAGGCATTTAGTCCATCTTCAAGAGTTACCAACGTTCTAACAGCTTCAGCTTTGCTGAAAAGTCCAAGTCCAAAGACTCCTCTGAGATTAAAAGCCATCTCTTAGCTGTGAGCGCTTGTATAAATAAAAAGAAAGTT
>PVJX010022024.1:13883-31256 GCA_004027295.1 Dolichotis patagonum | reverse complement strand
TGGGTTCAATTGCACCACCCCCACAAAAAAAAAAATTAATGCTGGGCTGAAGATTAAGCTCAGTGGCATAAGTGCCTGCCTGCCAAGTGTGAGGTGGTAAGTTTGTTCCCTGGTACAAAAAAAAAAAAAAGAAAAAAGAAAAAAATTAATGCTATATTTGGTTCTCAGGGTCTCCTCCACCTTGAAAATGGTATTTGTTGTGATCCTGGAGTTTGAAGCCATCTCCACCCCTTTTTAATTTTTTATTTAAAAAATCTCTAAATCACTAAGGTATAGGGTCTTGCTACATCACTAAGTTTCCCAGGATGAGGTCACAGTAGTGATTCTCCTGCTTCAGCCTCCAGAAGGCTGAGATTAAAGACTTGCTTCATGGGCCAGGGATTTAGCTCAGTGGCTTAAGTGCCTGCCTGGCAAGCATGAAGTTGTGAGTTTGATCCCCAGTACCAAAAAAAAAAAGAAGAAAGACTTGCTTCATATTTCTGTTTTTGTTTTTCTTTGTTCTTTTTTTTTTTTTTTGAGACAGTGTCTTACTATGGCAGTTCAGATGACCTTCAACTCACTATGTATTTTAGGCTGACCTCAAACTTGCAGCAATTCTCCTGCCTTAGCCTACCCAGTGTTAGGATTATAGGCATGTACTACCATGCCTGCCCAAAGACATCAGGTTGTAGGGCTACATTCATACCCATGATTATAGAAGCACAATTAATAATCCAGTATTGGAAACAGTCTGTATGCCCATCAACATATTGTTACAGGCAGCTGAGCCAGTTAGAAATATTATAGGCAGTCAGACAGGACTAGGCCCTTAAAGAAGCTGGCACAGAGGACCAGATGTCTGATGACCTTGGAGGAGACCCATACCTCTTGCTGTGAGCCCCATCTCAAAACAGAGGAAAAGGGCCAGATCTCAAGACAATGAATCAAACATGCATCTACATCCTGGAGATTGATATTCTAATTAGTATCCCATCCCTCTAGGGTAAAGGTCACAACCCCAAGAATGCCGCTTGCTATATGACTTGCTTTCCCATTTGTCCCTAATGTAATCAATTTCACCTGAACTATTAATCTTATTGGCTAACTATAGTTATGTCCCACCTTATGCCCATCTGCTTTGTTAGTTCTCAGTCTTCCCCCACCTTAAACCCATAGTTTTACTCTATAAAAGTCCCTAAAAAGACAGACCCCTGGGCAACCCGCTTAGGACCCCCTTCTGTCTCCAGACAGACGCTTTCTCTAAATAAATACATTCTACTCTTCACCTCTGTTGTTCCTAAAATTCATTCTTCGATTTTAGAGAACACAAGCTCCCCAACATAGTAGGTCGGGAGTTTCATTCTCCTATATCAATATGAATGGACAAAGAAAATATGCTATTTATACACAATGGAGTACCACTCTCCCATAGAGAAGGGTAAATTTGTAGGTAAATGGATGCACTTTGACACCATAATATTAAGTGAAATAAGTCAGATGTAAGTTTAAATATCACATGGCTTACCCCAAAATATAAGTAAAGAACAATATAAAAGATAATAGAAATGAAGGAGATCTTTTTGAATTGGGAAGTGGAACAAAAGATGGAATGTGGTCTGGCATGGTGGCTCATATGTATAATCCCAGCACTTGGCAGAGCAGCCGAGGCAGGAAGATTGCCACAAGTTGGAGGCCAGTCTGTACCACACAGCAAATTTAAGGGCAGCCCAAACTACATGGGGGGGGGGGGTTCGGGGATCGCAAGCGCTTATGCCGCTGAGCTAAAGCCCTGGCCCTAAAAAAAAAAAAATTAAAAAACAAGCAAACTACACGGCCTTGACTCAAAAATGAATGAATGAATGAATAAAGGCGTACAGATGGAGGGAAAGGGGGATTAAACAAACAAAAACCCTAGATGAACCGAGAAATGAAAGAAGCAGTGATGGAGGGAAAGGGAGAAGAGGTGGCAAAAAACGAATTCAGGTGTATGTACCCGTACCAACCACCCATGATAAATGTTATTATATACTGCAAACATGCATTACCAAAAATTTTTAAAAATTGTCCTCAGTGGGAATGCAGAAATCGCCAAATTTGCTCAAAGAATTTACATAAGCAGACGTGATGGAATGACTATTCTGGGCTATGCTAATCAACATAATCAATATCTCTGTATGGCTTTTATAAACTATGTGCGACACCTTTGTGAGATTTCATTGTAACTTGCGAAAGTGAGGTCACGTTTTGCCAATTACTTTCTTCTCGCCTCGAAAATTTTACGGGAAAATTTTTCGTCTTAATTTTTTTCCTTCTATAATCCAGCTGGTTGGCTAGCTGTGAATGGCACTGTCCAAAGTGAGCGTGTAGCAGTTAGATGTGGCAACCTGCATAGTAAACAGCTACCGGACCAGGCGCACGCGCACTTTTTGTGGCGCTGTAAAATGGCTGTCAGCCATTTTGTCGCGCGTCCGTACTCGTTACCCGTGGCAGCGGCTATAGCCGCCGGAAACGCTGGCCCCTGAAAGGTGGGAATTTTCACGATCTTGTTTTGTGAGTTTAACAACTCTAAGAAAGAGATGCCTCACTTCCAGCAAAACATGAAGTGGGGCACAGCGCCGGAGCAACCTCAATCCTCTTCCCTTCAACCAACTCCTTCACCTTCACAGATTTTGCCCCTAACCCGCTACACGCCAAACTACCTGCGCAGGCGCACAAAGAATCGCAAGGCCTGCTTGGCCCTCTGGGTTTGCGGACTCCTGCGCGCGCTTCTCAGACGCAGCTCTTGATTGGTCAGATTGCCCCGCCATCCCGCCTCCCTAATACTGCAAGGTTGAGAAGGAAGCGGAGGGGCGGGGCCAAGTTGCGCGTGCGCGATGCTGTTGCAGTCCTCTTACTGCTGTTGCGTTGCAAAAAAAAAACCCTGAGTAGGGCGTCTTGGGCCTTTTCTGTGGTAGACTCTAAAGGACAGAGAAAGATCTCTGCAACTGAAGGGGCAGTCGGGTAGTATTACATTTAAGATATTAACACCCGCCGTGCTTTACAGGAATGTGGGTATTGGGGTGATGGGCTTTAGCGCTGATAGCCGAAGAGTATAAAACCATTCGTTTCGGCGGCAGGCATTTGCAGGTCCTACTTTGCGCGTAATTCTACCCTTACTAGTGACTGGTTTAAACACGACCCCTGAACAGTATTGATAAACCCGTAGCCCCTTCTCGCAGCGCGTAGGAGCCGCCAGCACGCCCAGCAGCGGGTCTTCCCCGCGCCTTCGGGAGAGCCCAGCGCGTGGCGCGCCCCACCCGCGCCCTCCCGCCCGGCGCCCCGCACTCGCAAGGATTGTTTTGCCCGCGCCGCCGCCGCCGCCGCCGCCGAGGAGCAGCAGCGCTTGTGCAAACCGGGAAGATGGCGGCCGGCGGCGGCGGAGGCAGCAGCAAGGCCTCCTCCTCGTCGGCCTCTTCCGCAGGGGCTCTGGAGTCCTCGCTGGATCGAAAGTTCCAGTCTGTAACCAACACGATGGAATCCATTCAAGGCCTGTCGTCCTGGTGTATAGAGAACAAGAAACACCACAGCACCATCGTGTACCACTGGATGAAGTGGCTGCGGAGATGTGAGTGTTGGGGCGTCCAGGTCAGGGAAGGCTGGGGGCATGGAAGGAAATTCGGCCCCTACACGCGGGGGCCCAGCTCTCGGCGCGGGCGTTTCCCGCTGGAGCTGGGCCCCGAGGGCCCCCAAAGCCAGACTCCATTCCCAGCCGGGTGATCCCAAATTGCTCTGTTCTTGGGATTTTTAGCCAGTGACTTGCTCTGACCTTGGGCCGTTGGGCCCAAGTCCATCTAGATGTCCATATTTCATTTCAGAGCCCTCTAAGGTGTGTTACTGATTTTACTGAACCTTCACGGAAATTGCCGCGTCCGTTGATTTCTTGTAGGCCTTTACGTGTTAATGATCCTGGTTTACCTGGCGGTGGACAAGCTGTAGTTTAAGCAGTTGTTTAAGTCAGCTTACCTCATTGGAAAAGGTTGGGCTGTTGTATTCACTGACCTGAAACTTGTGGTGTGGTATCAGGAGAACCAGGTCTGGATAAATGTCTCTAAAACTTGTGATGTGTTGTAAAGAAGGATTTGCCAGGATTAGCGCTACGAAGCAACATGAACACTACATGGATCTTAGTTTCCCTTTACCTGTGCTTGCTGCAGTAAAGTGCAGACTTCCTGATCCTGACCAGAAACATCATTAATACCTGAAATGTTGTACTCTGATCATCATTAATACCTTAACACATAAAACATATCTGGCTACTGTTTAATCCACAGAGGTATGTTTTTACAGAATTAAGTTGAATTTCATAGGTAACCAAAACGGAAAATGTGCTTTTTAAAGCTATTTAATACTTTTTTTCTGTTGCTTTTTTTTTAATCCATTGGCCCCCCACTTTGTTGCCTTACTACAAAAGTCTACTAAAACATGGATTGTTCCAAAATATTTGAAATCTTTTTATTACTTATATATTTTTATGTTTTTTTGGAGTTAGGGTCTCATTATATGGGCCAGGCTGGCTTTGAACTCACTATGTAGTCTGCTTTGGTCTCGAACTCAGGGCGATCCTCCTGCTTCAGCTTCCTCAGTGCTGGGGTCACAGTCGTGCACCATCACGGTCAGCTAAGATTTAAAATGTTACCGAAGGAAATGTGGAAAAGTCACTCCACACTTGTTCGTGGTGAAGCAGACAAAAGTTAATCCTAACTCCTTATACTGTATATCTATTTGAATTTCGGTTTGCTTCTGTCTACCAGGTCTCCAGTGAAACTCGACATGCAGTTATTCTTATTCTGGTTCTGTCATCGCCTCTCTAGAGTTTGGATTTGTGCTTACCTTTTAGGAAACAGATCTATGAAGCTTGCAAGATTGTAGGTCCAAAACTTCAAATCATTTGTTTAAACTTACTATTGAAAAGATATTTTGTTCTTTTTTAAATAGTAAGGCTAAGAAGTTAGTAGAAAAAACATAAGATTAGGTAATTTTTTTTTTTGTTTAGGTAATTTGTTTACCAGGGGCAAATCAGATAAGTTTCTTGCCATATAGGAAAATCAGAATTTGTGATATGACTATGCCAACAGTCACTATCAAAGATTCATTGTCTGCTGACTGTCCACCCATTTAATTATATTTTATAATATACAGTAATTCACTAGATTTTTAAAAAGTCATTGGCTTATAAATGAGGAAATTAGGTTCACAAATGCCAAAGTTTCAGCTCAGCTTGGTGGCACACATCCCTAATCTCAGCATTCTGGGAGGCTGAGGCAGGAGTATCACAAGATCAACCCAAGCCTGAGCAATACAGCAGCTGAGACCCTGTATCAAAATAAAGGGCTAGGGATGTAGTTTAGTGTGAAGGTGCTGGGTTCAATCTCCAGTACTACCAAAAGAAAAGAAAAAAATAGAAACATCAAGTTGCTAAAGGTTATTCAATAAAATGGTACAGTTAGGATTTGGCTTTACCATTAACTTTGTAAAATAGTTAATGTACTTGGTACATCATTGGTAGCAAGGAGTGCTAATGAGAGCATGAAAACATATTTTCCACCCTGTCTTAAAAGACTATTACTAAATTATGCAAACATCTTACATTTCCTACCTTTGGGCCCTGGTGTCTTCCCCTTCCAACCACAGTTGGGGAATTGAACCCAAGTTCTTATACATGCTAGCAAGTGCTCTACCACTGAGCTGTATGTTATGTTTCCCCCTTTTCACTTCACTGTACAAGGTCTTGTTAAGCAACCTAGGCTTCACTCAAACTGGGTATGTAGCCTGGCTGTGTAGGGCTTTACCTGTGGTTACATCATTTGCAAGAATGGGTTACTCCCCATCCTTGCCTTCTGGGATTATAAATGATAATTACTATATTTTTTGTAGTCAGTAATAATGAGTTATGCTAGAGGTAGACATTTCTGTCTCTATTGTCATTGATACAGTGCCTGAACTTACTTCCTTGGTTGATATTAAAAGAGTGAAAGGGTACTGTTCCAGGAGGGCAATGCTTCATTTGAAGTATGTTCTACATAGTTCATATAGTTAAATTCTTTTTTTTTTTGGTACTGGGGATCGAACTCATGACCTCGCGCTTGCCAGGCAGGCGCTTAAGCCACTGAGCTAAATCCCCGGCCCAGTTAAATTCTTTTAACTTTTTAAAATATGATTTTTTTTATCATAGTAAAATGAAATTTAACTTTCTAAGATGGTTAAGAATACTTTGTAGTCATTTTGTGCTTTCATTTAATGAACATAATCTATCTTGTAAATAAAACCTTTTGAGAGAAATACTCAGCTGAATGGAGAGAATAAAAAACAGCATATCTATTGAGTCTCATTTTCTTTTATTTTTACAGTTCTTTATAGTTGTGCCTATTTGTTTGTTTTTGTTTTTGTTTTTTGGTACCAGGGATCAAACTCACGACCTCGCACTTCCCAGGCAGGGGCTTAAATCACTGAGCTAAATCCCCGGCCCTGTGTTGGTTTTTTGAGACAGCATCTCACTATGTACTCCGTAGCTAGCCTAGGCTAGCCTTGAACTTGTAGCAGTGCTCATGCCTCAGCCTCCCAAGTGCTGGGATTACAGTCTTGTGCCACCATGTCTGGCTGTGCTTTCTTTTTTTTTTTTTTTTGGTACCGGGGATCGAACTCACGACCTCTCGCTTGCCAGGCAGGTGCTTAAGCCACTGAGCTAAACCCCCGGCTGGCTGTGCTTTCTTGCTTAAAAATTCTTCAGTGGTATCTAATACAACAGGGTTAAGTTCTGAACTTTTACTCCAGCGTACAAAGGTGTATGCTGTCTGCTTTGTTTGCCTTGCAGGAAGCTTCCCTGTTTACCTGTCACATCATTGCTGTCACATTGTTCTGTTTTCTATCCATGAAATTATCTTACTTGTTATGTGTTTGTTTTCCTTTATCAGCGGCACAAGTGCCTGCCTGGCAAATGTGAGGTTGTGAGTTCAATCCCCGTACCAAAAAACAAACAAACAAACAAACAAACAAACAAAAAAAGGCATTATTATGAACTAGCTAAGATATACAAAAGGTAGTATATAACAAGCTGACAAGGCTTTCTCATTTGCTATTGTAACCTAAAGCAACTAGAACAATGCCTAACATACAGTAAGCAATCAGTAAATATTTGCCAGCATAATGTTGTGAAATAGTTCATCAAAAACTTGGAGAAGAGAATTGCTTTTGTTTATCAGATAGAATCATTTATAATTTAGTAGAAAGTACTATAGGAATGGTTATCTTAAGTGGATTTGATGTAAAATTTGACCAGATTTTCATTTTTATACCTAAGTTTTCTCTTCCATTTTTATGTAAAATGAGAAGTAAAAAAACACAAACTTTAGAACTAGACCGAGGTTTACATCTTAACTCCATTACTTAATTAACTCCATTACTTAATTAATATAAGCCTTAATTTTTCATCTGTAAGTAGATAGTTATGATCACTTAGATGATCTAGAGCAATCTAGATTTAAGAAGATAGCGCATGTATTTTAGCATAGGAGCTAGCAAATAGAAGATGCTCAAATTATTATTATTTTTTTGTACCAGGAATTGGACTCACAGCCTTGTGCTTGCCAGGCAGGTGCTTATACCCTGAGCTAAATCCTGACCCTCAAATTCATTCATTCTTTCTTTCTCTTTCTCTTTCTTTTTTTTTTTTTCTCTTTTTTGGTACCAGGGATCAAACTCATGACTTCGTGCTTGCCAGGTAGGCACTTATACCACTGAGCTAAATCCCTGGCCCCTCAAATTATTTCTTATGACTGTGGTACAGATGATAGTCTTCAGATCCTGAGTATTCAGAACAGCTACACCAAAATTTTATTTTTGGTAAAGATGGAAATTACAGTCCTAATCAGTGTAAAATCAATTGAGCTGGCTGTGGTGGGTTAGCACTTGAGAGGCTGAGGCAGGAAGGTTGCCACAAGTTTGAGGATAGCCTGGGCTACGTTTTGAGTTCAAGGCCTGCCTGAACCACATAGTGAGACCCTGTTCAAAAAACTAAAGCAAACTAAAGATCTATTGAAGTAGCCTCTTTGTATTGAAATAACGATATTCTGAAGAACTCACAGGACAAAATTTAAAATGCTATGTTCATGATCTCTCTATTTAGTTTTACTTCTTTTAATAGTCATTCCTTCTCTATTCATCGTCCCACTTCAGTTAATTATCAGTTTAATGGTCAGTTATTTTTCAGCTATTCCCATTATCCTCTCTCTTCATTACTTTGAAGCAAATTACAAAAGAAACACACTCTTCATACAGGATTCATATGTTTGATTTATAGAGTGCAATTACCAATTTTGATCCATGGAAATAGTTTCTTGTTTGGATTTCAGGCTTCTCAAGTGGACAGTGGAACTAGTAATATTTTTTTTAATGGAATAGATAAATACTTCTTTATTTATTTATTTATTTTTTATCGGTACCAGGGATCAAACTCATGACCTCACGCTTGCAAGGCAGGCGCTTATGCCACTGAGCTAAATCCCCAGCCCCAATATTTCTTGAACATATGGGAGCAACATACAGTCAGTGAACTGGTAATAATTTTATAGCTAACTTTTGTTGAGTCCTTGCTATATAGCAGTCACTGTCCTAAGCATTTTACAAGTATTAATTCATTCAACCTTTAGGTATTATTATAGTGCCCATTTTACAGATGACAGAACAGGCACTGAGGGTCTAAGTAACTTGCTGGTGGTTATAGAGCTAAGAAGTAGTGAACCCAGACATTAGTGTACACTCTGAGCCATTATACTATGTGGCCGTTCAGATTCATATAATATTTTCTATAATGCAGAAAACCTTTGACAGTTTGGTTATTTGGTTAGTCAAGATTAGGCCATATTGATTAACTAGGATTTGGAAATTGTATTTATTTTAATTTTAAATAATTTAAATTGACACACAAAAATTATATGTATTTATTGGCTACTATGTGATGTTTTGCTACATGTAATACATTGTATAATGTTCAAATCAGGGGTAAACATATCTGTCTCAATTATTTATCATTTTTGGATGTGGTAAATGTTGAGATTTTAAATCTTTGTGTGTTGTGGTATTTCCCACTTGGCAAAACTGATGTCAAGTGCAGATTTGATATTCTGATGATAGACACTTATTTGCTTTTGTTTAATAAAAAAGGGACATATTTAAGCTGTCTACCATGTTAGAAACCTGTACAGACTGGAGATGCCGCTGAGGAGTAGAATGCTTGCTAAGCATGCATAGTGATGTGGGTTCAATCCCAGAATCTCAAAAAGCAGAACAACAAAAGCCTCTCTAAATGTGAGATTTATTTAGATTAAATAATAAGTTTTGGTAGCAGACTATTTGGAGTGCACATTGGTTGGGAGGCAGTTTAGTCTGCTATCATACACATTTTGTGGAGTTGGAAATGCTGGAGATTGGGTCCAGTGCCTTGTGCATGTGCTTATCCTGAGTTTCACACCCAGGCTGCTGTCTTTGTCTTTTGCTGTCTGACTATTCTGAGAGACTGGGGCTATTTTCTGCAGATCTTGTTTAGAAATACAGCTCTTCCTTAAACTACTTTTATAATTTTATCTTTTGTAGTGAATGTGTAGGCTAGACTTGTAGAACAGTCTCCTGTGAACGTAACACTCGTGTGTGTGTGTGTGTGTGTGTGTGTGTGTGTTATGTTTTTTTTTTCTTGAGACAGTCTTGCTATGTAGTTCAGGTCGGCCTTGAACTCACTGAGCCCAGGGTGGCCTCACACTTGTGGCAGTCCTCCTGTATCAGCCTCCTGAGTGGTTGGAGTACAGGAGTGCACCATCACGCCCTGCATGTGTTTGGATATTTGAGTTAAGGTCTTTCTGTATAGCTAAAGGTGGCCTTAAACTTGTGATTTTCCTGCTCAGCTTCGGAGTGCTAGAATTACAGGTGTGTGTCAACATATCTGGCAGCAGGAAACTCTTTAATCATGCATCATGTCTTCAGATGGCTAATGTATGTGGGCTAGATTCAGCTTCTAACTTTGAATTCCAAGATAACATTTGATTATAAATCCCTAGTTTACATTCAGTTCTTTCGACAAATACTTTTAATTTTTAAAATGTTTAAAAGATTTTAATTCACAGCAGTGCCTTTACAAATGCCTGTACAGTGATCTGAGTTCATGAAGTTAATTCATTCCATGATTCTGGTTGCAACTGAATTGCAATTGTGGATGAGATAGTAAAGGAAGACCTCACTGAGAAGGTGACTTTTGGATAGGTAGGTAAGATGTTAACCAATATAGATGTGAGGGATGCAAGAAAGTTCAAGTCAGTGCTGTGAGTGGTGCCACACACCAATAATCCCAGCACTGAGGAGGCTGAAGCAGGTGTATACTTTGAGTTTAAGGCCAACCTGGACAATATAGTGAGTTCAGGACCATCCTGAACTGCATAGACCCTGTCTTAAGTCTCAAAAAAAAAAAAAAAATGTTCAAGCCAAAATGGTTCTGAGATTAGTTAGTGTACCTGATTAGTTAAAGGAACAGCAAGAAAATATTTGTAACTGGAAAGAAATTTTTATTTAAAATGCAGCTTTTTAAAAATACTCAGCTTCAATAGTAGATAAACGCTAAGAGATTTTGATGGAGAAGGGGAAGGGTGACTATTCTTGAGATGTAGTTCACAAATATAAATTCATTCAAAGTATACATTTTAGTTCCTCTAGTATATTCAGAGTGGTGCAGCAGTCACCATGGGATGTTTAGTGTGTAGTGTTTTGTGGTGACTGGAGAGTAAGTGTAGATAAGAGAGGTGAGTGGAATAAAAATAGAGTCAGGATAGAAAAGAGGTTCAGAGATAAGGCTTTTGGGCATTCTGGTATTTTAGATGCTTTTTCTCACTTACTTGGTGGATTTTTTTTTTTAAATTGAGACAAGGTCTCACTATGTAGACCAGACCGGCCTGAACTCACTGTGTACCTCAGGATGACCTCACTCATGGTGATGCTCCTGTCTCAGCCTCCCAAGTGCTGGGATTGCAGGTGTGCACCAGCATGGCCAGCACCTTACTTGGTCTATTGAACGTAGTTTCTTTTTGAGGCTTAAAGTAAGCTTTATTTTACCTCTTTAAAGAAATAATAAATCTGTTTTACTCTCTTACTTATTCTGACTTTTAGTTTAGACTCAGTGGATTCAGTGAGTGGTAGCTCTGTTAGAACTTCAATTAAAAAGTTAGTATTGCACTATGTCTGTCTCCTTCCAATGCCTAGATCACCTTTACTTCACTCTGTTGCTGTTTTCATGAAGGATGTTGTAGATATTTTTCCATGTTTCTTGGCAGTGTTTCAGAACATGAAACTAGCTTAATTGTAAGGTGTAGGATATATTAAACAAGCTTTTTAAGAATCTGTATATGACAGTTTCTAAGCAGTCCTTACGGTCTTCATTTAGTTGTGTTGTCTCTCACATGGACAAGGGTGAAATGACATGCCTGGCCCTAGAAGCATTATTTATGGTTGGTATAAAACATTATTTTACTATACCAGATCCATTGTAAACTAAGTGTTACTTTTGTAACAAGTAAATATTTTTTAATATAATTTTTAAATTTTATTAGTAGATGTTTGTAATTCCTGCTATTTACAGTCATTTTGGGGAGTGATCATGTACATATGGTAGCAGTTTTTTTTTTTTAACCTTCCTCCGTCCCTCCCCCTTACAACAGTCTTACAATTCAAGTGTGAAACAGTATACAGACTTCACATGGTATGTATTTTGAGAAGAAATTTTCATTAGCAATGGAAATATTAATACTAAAATTCGGTTAAACGATCCACTCCAAGATTACATAAGTGTAAGTTTTGGTGATAGAGAAGAGATGGGCCGGGGATTTAGCTCAGTGGTTTAAGTGCCTACTTTGCAAGAGCGAGGTCGTGAGTTCAATCCCTGGTACCAAAAAAAAAAAAAAAAAAAAAAAAAAGAGAAGAGATATGTGTGTGCAATTTCATAGGGAATGGGCGTGTACTAATTTATTCCCAGTGATCTGGAATCCTGCCTTTTGTAAACTAATAAATATAAGCTGCATCCAAAATCTTTTTCCTCTTAAGCTCTTGTCAGTTGGTTATGATCTTTTACAAAGTTTTTACCCTAGTTTTGGTTGTTTTAAAATTTTATTTGAGAATTAATGGTACATATTTAGTTTGTAGAGGACCCCAAAGACCCTCATAAAAACTATACAAAAATGAACACTGTTGTGCAAACCAACTTGACTTTTTCATTTACTTGTCAAGAAAACAAAAACCATAGTTGGTGTTCTATAGTGCTTTCATAGTCCAGTGCCCTCACAGATTTTAATTATAGAACACTGGAGAAATGCGTATCTTGTGCAGGGATGAAGCGGCAGTTCTGTCTGTGCTTTGAAATGGTAAAGTTATGGGGCCAAGAGTTCAATTTCTAGTACAAGAAAGAAAGAAAGAAAGAAAGAAAGAAAGAAAGAAAGAAAGAAAGAAAGAAAGAAAGAAAGAAATGGTAAAGCTCTTCTATATAAGGTAAGATCAGTTTTTTGTTTTGTTTGGGTGGTGCAGAAGATTGAACTTGGAGGTCTGGCACTGAACTATAGCCCCCTTTTTTTTAGCCAGTCCTTTTTTATTTTTTAATTTAAATTTTTTCAAATTATTTATTTATTTATTTATTTTACTCCTTTTTTTTTTGGTGCTGGGGATCCAACTCACGACCTCAAGTTTGCTAAGCAGGCACTTTAGCTGCTGAGCTAAACCTCCGGCCCTTTAATTTTTATTTTTATTTTGAGACAGAATCTTAGTAAATTGTCTAGACTAGTCTCAAACCTGCCTCAGCCTCCCAGAGTGCTTGGATTACAGGCGTGTACCATCACACCTAAGATAATGTCCCAGTCGTCTAGTCTTGTCCTGTCTCCCCCCCACCACTGGAGCTTAAGCCCAGGGCTTTTGCACTAAAGTGCCCCTTAGCCCCATTTTATTTTTTATTTTGAAAACTGGTCTTAGGCAAGTTGCTCAAAGTTGCAATCCTCCTGCCTCAGTCTGGCAGGATGGTGGAATGGTAGGTTTTTGCTACCACTCCTAGCTCCAACTAAGATAGTTTTTAGAAACATTGAAGTACAGACTCTTCGATGAAGAAACAAAGTGTTAATATGCTGGATTTTAATTTTACTTACAGTTTTATTGTGATCTTTATCTTTTCCTAAGCTTTCTTCCTTCCATTTTAGTCTCTAGTGATTGAGTGATTAATTTCTCTTACTTTTAGTTTCTAGTTCTTTGATAAAAGAACATTGTACTTTGCGGGCTGGGGATTTAGCTCAGTGGCATTAGCACCTGCCTGGCAAGCATGAGGTATTGAGTTCAAATGCCTGGTGGGGGGGGGAGAGTTGTGCTGTGGCCAGGCATGGTGGCGCACTCCTGAGGCTGAGGCAAGTGTACCATTGCAAGTTTGAGAGCAGCCTGAGCTACAAAATGAGCCCAAAAGACAAAAAAAAAAGTTGTGCTGTGAAAGGGATAAAAAAGTTTGTTTTATTTTTTGGTGGTAGGGATGGAACCCAGTACTTCACATGTTTTAGACAAGCCATAACCTCTGAGCCACACACCCTTCACCTCCTCTTAAATTTTGAGACAGGGTCTTACTAAACTGCCCAGGCTGGTCTTGAATTTGAGATTGCCTGCCTCAGTTTCCTGAGTTACTAGGATTATAAGTGGGTTTGGCCACACCTAGTAAAACTAAAAGTGTTTTAATGCTAGGAATTACAATTTAACCATTTTTTAAATTTTATTTTTGTCCTAAGGAGTAAACCTATGGTGTCAACATGTGTTAGGAAAAGTGTCCCCACTGAAATACATCCTTATCCTTCCACTTTTTATTTTAAAAAAGCCAAAATGGATCCTGAGATAGTTTGCATTCCAATACATCATCATGATAATTGTAAATATATAGCAAGATACAGTCTTCTAAGGTGATCTGTGTGTCTGGAAGCAGGCAGTATTAGAGTTCTTTTATAGTATGTTACTATGTCCAGTGTTAAAGAATTCAGATAATGAATTTAGAAATATTCAGTGCTTGCTCTATGTAAAACTGTACTGAGTGCTCAAAGAGATGACACTACAACGAACTTAACATTTAGTAACTAAGATAATGATTGAACAAAAACCCTTGGCATAAATAAATGTTTATATGCTGTAAAATATTTGAAGAGGTATGACTTTTTGATTAAGTATAGATATTATTTACTAAGCATACTTTACTAGATAGCTTTTTTTTCTTTTTCTTTTTGGTACCAGGGATTGAACTCACAACCTGGCACCTGCCAGTCAGGTGCTAGTGCCACTGAGCTAAATCCCAGCTCTTTTTCTTTTTTTCTTTTTCAGACAGGGTTTCACTTTGAAGCCCAGGCTGTTCTCGAACTCACAGTCCTCCTGCCTCAGCCTTTGTAGTGCAGGGATTACTTGAGTGTGCCACCACACCCAGCTTTTACTAGATAATACAAATATTATCTAAAGTCCTGACGACAACTCTCCATGATAGAAATTATCCTCACTTTAAAAATTTACAGAGTGAGTCTCAGACAAGTTAATGGTTATTTAGAGCAAGTTGTCAGAACATTTCTAGCATAGAAAAAGGAAATTGTACCTGGTTTCAAGGTGGCTAAACATAAGCTTAATTCTGTTCTTTGTTTTATATGGGCAAACAGTGAGTATAAGTAGAGGAAGGAAAACAGTGAATTTAAAGACCAAGTTGTTTCCACATTCTTTGTTTTTAACAGTATCCTTTGTTACAGCTTCTATTCATTAATTTAGTTAACTTCACAAATATCACCAATAATGTAATAAAATAGCTAACATTTGCTGAGTTGTTTTTTTCATTTACTGAGTTCTTATGCGATCTCATTTAATATAACAATTTGTGAGATAGATATTACTGAGTAAGACTATTAGTGATACTTTTGTAAAGTTACCTATACTGGTGATAGGCAAAATAATAAGTACTAATAAGTGACAATAAATGAGACGAGGCTTGGGGAGGTAAAACAACTTTGTGGTACTAGCTAGTAAACAGTGTAGCTAGTGTCTACAAGTTAGGGTTGTGATAGGCAGTGCCTCATTTCTTTCAGAGTTTGTTGGTATTTTATAGTGTTCTGTAAAGAGTATGGTGTATTTAGTGGAAAGGTTCCCAAACAGTCTTGTGCCTGTTTTGATGATTTCACTATGCTGCAGAGTTTTAAGTAACTTATTCATTCTGCCAGGGATTTAGCTCAGTGGCTTAAGTGCCTGCCTGGCAAACGCGAGGTCGTGAGTTCGATCCCCGGCACCAAAACAAACAAACAAACAAACAAACAAAAAAACTTATTCATTCATATGTAGCTATATTGAATACAGAAGTAGCTTTGAGAATCTAGCTGTCTTCTGTTAAGCCAGACATTAAATAGACTTGCAAAAATATATAACAGGGTACTCTCACTGAATTTTTTTTGTTTTTCAAAACATGTCATTTGGGGCAACAATGATGTATATACGTTGTGCATTGTCAGCCCCAAATCATTCACCCAAAGCACAAGACATCTGCATTCAATTGTCTGAACAATACCAGCACAAATCTTTCTCTTCAGTGAACTCAAGAGAACTCGGTGATATAACTATCTTAGCTATTATTTTTATATACATATACATATATACACATGTATGCATGCTTTTTCTTTCAGTTTCTCACACTAATGAAACAATACGATGTTTACACATGTCTTATTTATCTTAGTAATGAGTATGTTCTCAAGGTGCATCCTTTACTGATAAAAAGTCTCCAGTTTATCCTTCTTTACAACTGAGTAGTACATCTTTTTTTATTTTATCCATTCCTCAGTCAGTGGGCATTTAGTTGTTTCCAAGATCTGTCTATTATAAACTGTGTTGCTATAAACTTGGGTGCACGTATAGCACTGTGGTATGATGTTTTTAATTCTTTTGGGTAGATACTCAGAAGGGGAATAACTGGGTTGAATGAGACCTGTAGTCCTAATTTTCTGAAGAATCATCACACTGATTTCCACAGTGGTTGCACCAGTCTGCACTCCCACCAATAGTGGAGAAGGGTTCCTTTTTCCCCATAGCCCTTCCAGCATTTATTGCTGCTTGATTTCTTGATAGCAGCCATTCTTTCTGCAGTGAGGTGGAATCTCAGTGTTTTAATTTGCGTCTCTCAAATGACCAGTGATGCTGAACATTTTTTCATGTCTTTTTTCTTTTCTCTTTTCTCTTTTCTCTTTTCTCTTTTCTCTTTTCTCTCTTTTCTCTTTTCTCTCTTCTCTTTTCTCTTTTCTCTTTTTTCCTTTCCTTTCCTTTCCTTTCCTTTCCTTTCCTCTTCTCTTCTCTTCCTTTCTTTCCTTCCTTTTCTTTTCTTTTTTCTTTTCCTTTCCTTTCCTTTTTTCTTTCTTTCTTTCTTTCTTTCTTTCTTTCTTTCGTTCTTTCGTTCTTTCGTTCTTTCTTTCATCGAACTCACGACCTAGCACTTGCCATGCAGGCACTTAAGCTGTTTGTATTTCTTCATCTGAGAAGTGTGTATGCATCTCAGATGCCCATTTTTGGATTCAGTCTCTAAGAATTCTTTATTTGTTCTTGATAATAATCCTTTTAGAAACAGCTGGCAAACATTTTCTCCCATGTTGTGGGTTATCTGTTCACCCTTTTGGTGGTTTCTCTTGCTATGCAAAAGCTTTTCAGTAAGGTGAGATCCCAGTTGATTCTTTGTGATAGTTCCTGTGCAATTGGGGTTTTGTTCATAAAATCTTTACCTACACCATTGTCTTCAAGTTTTACCTACTCTATCTTCCAGTGGATTTAATGTTTCTGCTTTAATATTAAAATCATTGATTCATTCTGATTTTAGCTTAGTACATGGTGAAAGGTTTTATTTTTGGATGTTTAGAGCTAGTTTTTCCAGCGCCATTTATTAAAGAGGCTATCTTTCTTCCAGTGAATGTGTTTGGCACCTTTGTCAAAAGTAAGGTGGCTTAGTATGTCTGGAATTGTTTCTGCATCTTCTAATTTGTTCCATTGAGCTTTGGGTCTTTTTTTTTTTAACTAGTACCACACTTTTTATCACAGTAGCTTTATAATATAATTTCAAGTCAGGGATTATGGTGCCCCTGTCTTGTCTTTGTTGCCCAGGATTGCCTTTGCTATTCTAGGTCTCTTCTGGTTCCAGATGAATTTTAGGATTGTTTTCTCTAATTCTGTGAGATGTGCTATAGGAAGCTTGAGATTGCATTGAATTTGTGTAACAGTTTTGGAAGTATCACCATTTTCACTGTGTTGGTTCGTCCTACTCAAGAGCAAGGAATGTCTCCTTTTTTTTTTTTTTTTTTTTTG
>PVJX010022024.1:0-13783 GCA_004027295.1 Dolichotis patagonum | reverse complement strand
CTCCTTTTTAAGAGTACTATAGTTTTCAATATAGAAGTCTTTGACATCCTTTGTTAGATTGATTCCTAGGTATTTCATTTTTTGGGATACTATTGTAAAAGGTATTGTTTCCTTGATTTCTCTCTCAGTGAGTTGGTTATTTGTGTACAGGAAGGCTATTTATTTTTGAGTGTTGACTTTGTAACCAGCTATGTTACTGAATTTGCTTATTAAATCTAGCAGTCTTTTTGGTACCGGGGATTGAACTCATGCTTTTATGCTTGGTAGGCAGGTGCTCTGCCACACTGAGCTATATCCCTGGCCTTCTGTTACTGAATTTTTATTATGCAAAACATAACTACTATAAATTTTACACATATACAACTTACTAATGGATTTGTTTTAATTAATAAATATTTAAAAATTCATAGAATTAATTTCTAATATGGTAAATAGCCATAGAAATAACCAACAAAAACAAAAGCTCCTTGAATCTTGAATAATTTTTAACAGTATAAAGAGATCCCGAAACCAAAAGATTTACTTCATAATCTAGAATGACCTAGCCAAATGTGATGGCACATACCTGTAACCCCTGTGCTAGGGAGGCTGAGGCAGGAAGATTACCACAAATTCAAGGCCAACCTAGACTACACAGTGAGTTCAAGGCCAGTCTGAACTCCATAGCGAGACCCTGTCTCAAACCAAAATGAAAAATCCAAAATCTCCTTTACTAACTTTCTGTAATGAACACATTCATTATTTTTAATCTTAATGCTATAGGTCACCCAATGGCTTCCATACTTTATTAACAGCTTAGGTTTTGTTTTGTTTTTTGAGGGCATAAGCTTGCCAACTTGTTTATTATTTAAATTTTTTTGCCAACTCGTTATTTTGCTAAGGAAGCTGTAAAACTACATAACCATTTTATAAATGATCACTTTACTAAGGTAGTTTTTTTTTTAACTCTAATTTTATTTTTTTTTTAAATTTTTTGGTACCAAGGATCAAACTCAAGACCTCGCACTTGCCAGGCAGGCGCTTATGCCACTGAGCTAAACCCCTGGACCAAGGTGGGTTACAGTTTAACACCAAAAGTTTTAGAAAGATACTATCTCAAAATAAAATGTAAACCTTAAGCTAAATTTAAAATAAATTTGGCTATGTAAAAAGCTTGCCTTGATGTCTTTGTCTTTTGTCTTACTGTACACACATATCCCTTTTTTGGTGGTACTGGGAATTGCACCAAAAGCCTTTACACTGACCTGTATCTCATCCCCCAACCCCCTTTGTTTTTCATTTTCTTGGGATAAGGGTCTTGCTGAGTTGCCCAGTCCAGGCTCAAACTTGTTATCCTCCTACATCAGCCTCAGAGTGCTGGGATTATAAACATGGCCACTATGCCCAAGAGGATTGTGAGTTTGAAGGCAGTCAGGGACACCCTGTCACAAAAAACAAACAAGAGTTCATTTCTAGGATCTGGGACTATAGCTTAGTGGTACAGTCCTTCCTAGCATACACGAAGCCCTGGGTTGACTCTGTTGTGTCAAAAATTCTGTCATTTTTCATAGACTGCTATATGTAGCATACATGTATAAATTTACAAATCTGTAAGATACAGAGAATATATGTCCTACACAGTGGTAAACAAAAATAAGTATGAATTTGTACTTTATACATTAGCATTGTCTAAAAAGTGGTGATTAGTTTAGGATCTCACTGTGTAGAAACTACTGGGCTCAGGTGTAGTCTGGTGGGAGAGCACTTGGCTAGCATGTGTTACACCTTGGGTTCAGTCCTCAGTGCTGCAAAAAATGAATTTCAGAAACTTCAAATTGAACTTGCTCTCTTTTCTCCCTTTTTTCCTCTCAAATGGAGTTTTGCTATGTAGCCCAGGTTGGTCTTAAACCCACCTTCTCTAGTTCAGGATTACAGGCATTTGCCTCTGTATTTGGCTAAACCTGCTTTCATGCTACTGGACTTCAGTACCTTTAATAAAATGCTGCTTGAATTTCTAAGGGGGTATAGGATAAGAGATTCATTATTTTCTAGATGTATTTGACCATGAAATATCCTTCTTTTTTTAGCATCTTGTGTGACTACTGTTTTATAGAACATGCTTTGGGAAACTTGGTTATATAAATGTTCCTAGGACACCTCTAAGGGCAGAGCAGAGTTCCTTCCTTGTGTACAGTAAAGAAGGCTTCATAGAGCAAATGGTTTTTGCAAAAATATGCAAAGCAGGTAACCCACATATAAGCACAGATACAAAAGAATCAGAAGCAGGGTGCCAGCCAGAACCTACATATATATACATAATAGCCAAGTGAGAATGGAAAATACAGAATAAAAGACATGATTTTTAGGACTTAAGGGATGGGGGAAAGATTAAGAAGATATGTATAAACATGAAAACAATTAATAGTAATACTTAACTAAGATTACTTTTGTGATAATGGTATTAGTATGAATGTAATTCAAAGCTTTTAGGATTCAGGATTGGGGATTTAGCTCAGCAGCAGAAACACCTGCCTTGTAAGCGCACGGTCATGAGTTCGATCTCCAATACCGATAAAAAACAAAACAAAAAAACAAAGCTTTTAGGATTCATAAAGACAAAACCAAATCAGGGAAGCCCACTATTTAATGTATTTCAGATTTTAAAAATTAGGGTCATCTCCTGGGGCATCACATGAAATACAAATTTGTAGAAACACAACATAACTGAGCATGGCGGTGCATACCTGCAATCCCAGCACTCAGGAAGCTGAAGCAGGAGGATCACTGCAAGTTTGAGGACTGCCTAGGCTACATAGCAAAACTCCATCTCAATTTTAAAAAATAATTATCATTCTTATATAAATCATTAGTTGCTAACTGGCTTTGTTGCTTGACTTTGATTCTGTTGCCGGAGGCACCCTTATTGTGACTTGCCGTATTTAATACCTCTGAGTTTGCTTTCCAAATCATCTCTTTTTCAGCAGTGCAAAATTGGTAAACCTGATTTTTTTCTTTGGCGATGCTGTGGATTGAACTCAGTGTGATACTGGGGTAGGGAAGCACTCACTACCACTGAGGTACATCTCCAGCTTTCTGTCTTTTAAATAGGGGAAATGACAAGGATGAGTTGGGAGTTTTGTGAGCTAAGTAGTAAATGGGGTATGACTGCAGGTGAAAGTGAGAGGGTTGGATGAGGATATTAAAACAATCAGGAAAGATGAAGGAACTGGTTACTGGGAGTGTGAGCTGGGATTGCAAATTGAAACAGCCTGGGAAATTTAGTGAGACCTTGTCTCAATACAAAAATGAAAAAGGGCTATAGGATGGCTCACACCTGTAATCCCAGCATTCTGGGCGATTAAAGCAGGAGGATCTTAAGTTTGAGCCCAACCTGGCAATTTAGTGACTTATCAGACCCTGCCTCACAATAAAAATAAAAAGAGCTGGGAATGTAGCTCAGTGTGAAGGCCCTGAGTTCAATCCCCTGTAAAACACACACACACACACACACACACACACACACACACACACACACACACACACACACACACACACACACATGCGCGCGCGCGCGCGCTACATATGTGGCTCACTGGTAGAATACTTGCCTAGCTGAATTAAGGGCCTGGGTTCAATTCCAACTAGTGTACATGCACACACATAAAAATGAATGTTGTCTCTTGCTGTTTAACTGTGATATTTGAATCTGGCATTGTAATTACTAAAAATAAACTATATTTGGGGAAGCATCAGAACGTGGTTATAATAATTTGACCAAATGGGAAATGTGATGGTGATGGAGAGAAAGGAAAGTGCTAAGAGATATTTAGGAAGCATAATTTAGCTGAGGATTTAGCTCAGCAGTTCAAGTGCTTACCAGGTAAGCATGAGGTTGTGAGTTTGATCCTTGGTACCAAAAAAAAGAAAGTAGAATTTAGCCAGGTATAGTGGCACATGACTATAATCACTGCACTTGGGAGGCTGAGGCAGGAGGATGGCTGTGAGTTCCAGGCCAGCCTGGACTACACTACACAGCAAGACCCTATCCCAAAAAATTAAGAAAGAAAAAAAAGAAAGAAAGAAAAAGAATTTAACAGAATTTGCTGACCAACCAGATGCTCAGGATAAGTTTAGAGGGAAGTTTGGAAGAGGAGTTCGTGGATCTGTCTTGGTGGCAGGGAATTTTAGAGAATGAGATGATGAGAGCAGTTTCCAGTGTTTTGGAGCTGGAATGTCTACAGGACATCTGAGAAATGTTTAGTAGACAATTAGGCTGGTAGTGTTCATAATCTTCATACTGACTGATATTCATTGGTAGTTATGTATTTGGTGCTATGTCAGGCTTTTGCGTGTTTGTGTCACATAGTCTCAACAACCAGTCAGAGGTAGGTACTATTTCTATCCTGTTGTGTAAAAGCGGAAAGCATGTTTCAAAAGGGTTATTCTGGTGGACATAGGGGCTGATCTTTGAAACTGATGTAAGGGGTATACTCACACTGTATTTTGTTTGGGAAGTGCAGGCATAATTAGTAGGTGAGCATTTCAATGTGCAGTGTGCTAAAAGAAGACAATATGAAAGAGTATGAGGGTTAATGCAAGAAAAGGTGCCCTCAGGAGGAGAGAGGATTGGAGAAAAGTGGTTTCTTAGAAAATGAGGGCAGGGGCTGGGGGATTTAGCTCAGCGGCTTAAGCGCCTGCCTTGCAAGCACGTGGTCGTGAGTTTGATCCCCAGTACCAATTTAAAAAAAAATGAGGGAGGGGGGTGGTCCAGGGATTTAGCTCAGTGGTATAAGCACCTGCCTGGCAAGCATGAGATCATGAGTTTGATTCCCAGTAACCCCCCACCCCCAATAAAAGAAGAGGGAAGGGAAAGTTTGTCAAAGGGAAGGAACAAGATTTTTCTGGGCTGGAAGGTAAATGAAATGTTTTGATAATCTGAAAGCCTAGACACTTCATGCCATTTTTACACTAAAACTGCAACTATATTCTGCAAAAATTCCAGCAAGATAAATTTTAAATCAGTGGTTTAGTTTCAGATTATAGAAAGTTGCAAAGGTGGATAGTACTGAGAATGCTTACATTACCTGTATCAATTTCCCCTATTGTTAACATCTTACCTTAGTATGGTATATTTATGGGACCAACAAACCACCTATTAATACATAATTATTAAGAGTTCATACTTCAAGAATGTCTTTTTCTGTCCCAGGATACCAGTCAGAATTACCGCATTACATTAAATTGTCATCCTCTTAGGCTTTTCTAGACTTAAGACAGTTTTAGGGGAACTTAACAGGTATTTTACCCAATGTACTTTTTATTTTATTTTATTTATTTTATTTTTTTGAGACAGGATCTTGCTTTGTAGCTCAGGCTGGCCTGGAACTCATGGTGATCCTCCTGCCTCAGCCTCCAGAGTACTAGGATTATAGGCCTAGGCCACCACACCTGGCTCAGATTAGACTATTTGGGAAAGAAAATTATTTCCTAAAATGTAATGCTGAGAATAAATAATGAACCTCACATGTATAATTAAAGTCCTAGAAGGAAAGAATGGAGAACTGGCAGTATTTGAAGGAATAGTGACTGAGAATTTGAAAACTGATGGAAAATACAAATATAGAAAATGTAATATGTATAAAGTATGCTGTATAAAAAGCAATCTGCTCCTACCTATCCACTTTGTAGTTAATCTGGAGAATGTCAAAGACATGGGTAGACTTTTAAAAAGTAATCAGAAACTGAGCATTGTGGCCCACACCTATAAGCCCAACACTCAGGAGGATCCTTGCAAGTTTGAGAGCAGTCTGGGTTACAAAGTGAGCTGAAGGCTATCTGGAACTGCATATTGGGGCCCTGTCTCAAAAAGACAAAAAAAAAAAAAAAAAGCCATCAGGCAGCTCAGTGTGGTGGCACAGGTCTGTAATCACAACACTGGGGAGGCTGCCTGGACTCTATAACAAAACTCTGTAAAACAAACAAACACAAAAAAACCCTCAAAAAGAGCAGACTTATAGCTTTGGTTGTTGTTGTTTTTATTTTGGTACCAGGGATTGAACTCACGACCTCATGCTAGCCAGTTGGGCACTTAAGTCACTGAGCTAAATCCCCTGCCCTGTTTTTGTTTTTTGTCTTTTTGAAACAGTGTCTAGCTATGCAATTTGGGCTGGCCTGGTCTCAAACTCATAAGGATCCTTCTGCCCCAGCTTCCCCAGCGCTGAGATTACAGGTGTGCACTACCATCTGTGTAGTTTAGCAAGAGCTCATCTCAAGAAGGGGAAAAAAAGATATTTAAGACCTTGTTATAAAAAAAATAAAAATAATTAAAAACTGGAAAAAAGGGGCTGGGGATTTAGCTCAGTGGCTTAAGTGCTTGCTTGGTAAGCCCAAGGTCGTGAGTTCGATCCCCAGTACCAAAAAAAAAAAAAGACCTTGTTATGTATGTGCAATAAGTCTTTAAAAGTAGCTACTAAATGAATAGAAATAGAATACGTAAATTCTGGCCAGAGAAGAAGGGAGATAGAGTTAAAAAGCAAAATTTCCCAAAGAAGCATGAAAAAAGACTAGAAAGATACAAAGCATAGGGAAAAACAAAACCAGACCAGATAGCACAACATAGGATGATGATAGAAACAAGTTTAAATGTATTAATCACAATAAAATGTAGGCATAGTAACACTACCTGATTAAAAGACAGAAATAGTCAGTATAAGTGTTACTTTTTAAAATGTAAACATATTGGGGCTGGGGATTTAGCTCAGTGGCATAAGCGCCTGGCTTGCAAGTACGTGGTCGTAAGTTCAATCCCTGGTACCAATAAAAAAAAAAAAAAGGAAAAAATCTAAACATATCCAAAATGGAAATTTTAAACATAGAAGGCATGTTTAAACAAAAAAGAATTTTAAAACACCATGGTGGTAACTGTAGGAATAACAGATAAGACTTTAAGACAAAAAAGGAATTGTTATGGATAAAGAGGGTCCTTAAAATGACAAAAGTTCAAAGCACTAGGAAGATACAACAGCTCTAAATTTGTATTTACTTGAGAAGAGCATTAATATAGAAAGCAAATATTGTGTACTTTTTTTTTTTTTTTGGACAGGGTAATGCAGCATAGCACAGGCTAACCTCAAACTCACTGTATAGCCCAAACTGGCCTCAATTTGGGATCCTTCTTTCAGGGCCTCCTAAATGCTGGGATTATGGGTATCTACCTCACCCTCCTGGTGTGCAATACTTCTGCACCTACCCTTCCCCATTCCCATTGATGAAACCAGGGCTTTTGCACTGAGTTACCTAAGCCCCTTATTTTGAAATAGGATCCTGCCAAATTGTTTGACCTGGCCTTGCATTTGCAGTTCTCCTGCCTCAGCCTCCAACAGGCATGTGCCACCATGCCGGGGCCTTGCTGGTATACTTAAAGTAGAATTTGTACCTCCATGATCCTATTTGGAGAGTTAAACCTAGCTCTTAATTATTGATAGTTTAAGCAGATACAAAATTTATAAAAGTTTATAAAATATGTATTATACCACGTTTGATTTCATGGACTCATATGTATAGAAGATCTTGTATTTCAAAATTAGAAAATGTACATTCATGAATGAAGAATATTTAAACCAGTTAATAATGTATGCTGTCTACTAATGCAAGATTTATGCTGAATATGGTGGCACACACCTGTAATCTTAGCACTTGGAGACTGAGGCAGGAGGATCTCTCTCAGCTTGAGACCAGCCAAGGCTACATAAGTGAGTTCAAGGCCAGCCTGCACTATGTAGTGAGACCATGTCACAAAACAGAACAGACAAACAAACAAACAAAAAACCCCAAAAACTGGATTGAAATAGTTTGAAATATTCGGTACCATACTAAAACTTCATGTTAGTTTTTTGGGGCAGTAGGGGTGGGGGTTCTGGAGATTGAACTCAGTGTGTTTGTAGAGATACATTCTCCTACCCTGTTTAAAATTTTTAAATTTTGAGACAGAGTCCTGCTAAATTACCAAGTTTAAGAGGCTAGGCTCAAACTTGAGATTTTTCTTGCCTTAGTTTCCCTGAGTGCTGAGAGATATAGGCATGTCATCACATGCATCTCAGATCCATGTAATTTATAATACTTAGAACCTAGAAGCTAATGGCAGAACCAAAAAGTTCTACTTTGGAAATTAAGGTATTCATTTGCAAAGGACTCGTGGATCAGAGGAGAAATTATAGAAGAAATATGGAAATGCATAGCACTGAACAGTAATAATGCTACATACCAAAACCAGTGTCACTTATTTTATTGAGTGCCCAGCATGTGCCACTTACTGTTCATCCATGAATACATTAAGATTTCAGACTCTGTGGGGCTAATGTTTGATAAAGAAGTGGGATAGAAAATTAACAGTGAAAAAGTTGATAGCGTAATATGATAGAAGGTAATAAAGTTTTGGGGGAAATAGACTTTTAAAAAGTAAGGTGACAGACATTGGAATTCATGATGGAAAGTATTTCTAATCTGAAAATTCAAAATGCCTTGAAATCTGAAACCCTTCTGGTTCCCAGGATTTCAAGTAAAAGATACACAAACTATAATATATTAAAAGAAGCAGGTAAAATAGGCTTCACTGAGAAGAATTGAGTGCAACCCTGAAAATACTGAGAGTTAATTAGATAGATACTGAGAGGAAAAGGATTTTAGACAATGGGTCCAACTAGAATTAAGACCCTAGGCAGTGGTGGCAGACCTATGCCACATGCTGCAGCAGGCTGTGTGTATGTATCATTGAAAGTTCTAAAAGGTTTACCATCACTGCCCTAAGGTGTGATTGTGTCTGGTAAGTTCAGGGAGCAGTGTTCCAGAACACTATACCTAAAACGTAGTGAGAGGAACATTAGAAGAGGTCAGACAGATAGAAGAGATGTGTAGGGCAAGTGCTCTCTGTCGCTCTCTCTTTCTCTCTTTTAAGATAATGTCTCACTCTGTAGTTCAGGCTGGGCTTGAACTCATTTTTCATTTTGTAGCCCAGGCTGTCCTGGAGCACGCAGGATTAGAGGCATGTGCCACCACCCTTGGCTGAAGGTCGTTTAATTTTTACACAGAGAGGAGTGATTCTTGCAGGATTGTTTTGTTGTTTTATTATTTTCGTGTGTGTGGTCATAGGGATCAAACTGGTGGCTTCCTACAGATTAAGCATTCAGTCTGTCACTGAACCACACCCTTAGCCCTGTACCTATTATAAGAGTAATATAGATGAGAGATGGTGGTGGTTTAGACAGATGTGACAGAACTAAGGGTAATGAGAAGTAAATTGTTTCTGGAGGTGTGTATGTGCATTTATATATAAATACATAACACAAATACATATTTAAAGGAATGTTTCTTTTTTTCTTTTTTCTTTTCTTTTTTTTAATTTATTTTTTATTTATCTTATCTTATCTTATTTATTTTTGACTGGGGATTGAACTCATGATCTCATGCTTGGCAGGCAGGTACTGTGCTGCTGAGCTATATCCCCACCTCTATTTTTATTTATTTATTTATTTATTTGTTTGTTTGTTTTTTTGAGACAGGCTCTCCCTATGCAGTTCAGGCTGACCTTGAACTCATTTTGTAGCCCAGGCTGGTCTCCAACTTGCAGCGATCTTCCTGCCTCAGCCTGCTGAGTGCTGGAATTACAGGTGGGTACTACCATGCCCGGCTATTTATTTAAGTTTTGGTACTGGGAATCAAACTCAGACCTTGTGCTTGCCAGGCAGGTGCTATGACATTGAGATCTATCCCCAGCCCTTTAAGGGAACATTTCTTGAATTTTGTGTCACCGTTGCATAAGGACAATGGACTATGCTAATCTTTTCATTATTGTTCCAGTTTAGTATATGTGCTGCCAAAGCAAGTAGAGTTTCTGGAGTTTTTGAGACAGGATGTCTCTATATAGTGCAGGTTATCCTTGAACTCATGGCAGTCCTCCTGCCTCAGTCTTCTGAATGCTGGAGTTCCAGGCATGTACCACCATGCTAGGCTCTGAATGTATTTTGAAGACAGAACAGGTGGCTGATAGATTGATGTAGAGTATGGAGCAAGAGGGAAATCAAAGATAATTCCAAGTTATGGTCTGAGTGATAAAAGAATGGACATGTCATTAACTAAATGGCAAAGGCTTTAAAGGAACAAGGTTTTTAGAAAATCAAGAGTTTGGTTTTGACATGTTGAGTTTGAGATGTCTTTTAGATATGTAAAAGTGGATATGTCAAGTAGATAGAGGTAGATGCGTGAGTCTTGAGTTAGTGGAAGATGTCTGGACTGGGTTGCAGTAAAGCATAAGGGAAGTTTATAACCTGAAATGCAAGAATGAAAATTAAAGAGCTAAGCACATTTGTAAAAAATTAGACAAAGACCAACAGAATAAACCCAAGGAAGATTAAAGAAAGGAAGAGATAAAAATAAAGAGGAAAAATTAATAAACACAAAGGACAAATATAATAAAGATTGGCAAAGTTGAAATAAGATTCTTCAAAGCCAGATGTGGTGCATACCTATAATCCCAGCATTTGGAGGCTGAGGCAGGAAGATTGTTGTGAGTTCTAGGCCAGTCTGGGATATACAGTGAGTTCAAGTGCAGCCTCGAATACAGAGTAAGACCCCAGCCTACAAAACAAAAAATAAAAACTTGAGAGTGCTAAGAGGATTTATGTTGCAGATACAGGACATTCAAGTCATTACCATCCATTTCATGAGGCTATTCTAATAACTAGAAAAGTAGGAAGAAGGTAATGGAAGCCTTGGAAGTATTTTTCTTTAGGATAAGTAAAATATGCCCTTATTTTTCTCATTTCTCTGAAAACAAGCAGAAATTTCATTACAATTCAAAGCCGAATTTGGCAGCTAGTACAACAGCCCATACTGTTTCTTGCAAGGGGTGTGTGTGTGTGTGTGTGTTGTTACCAGATGGATGGAGGAAACAAAAAGGGAGGGTGGAGTTTCTATGAAAACTGCTTAGCTGATATTATAAAAGTTTTAAAGTGAGGCATGGTGTTGCACACCTGTAATCACAATATTCAGAAGACTGAGGCAGGAGGATCATTGTGTGTTTCAGGTCAGCCTGGGCTACAAAGTGAACTCAAGGTCAATCTGAACTGCTTAGCTTGAACCAGTCTCGAAAAGACATCCCCATCCCTGAAAGAAAAGTCTATGGAAAATTCTGGTTTTGTAAATCAATAATTTTACAGCACTTGGTCTCAGATATCTTCTGTTGTTGGTGATAATGTTGGCGCTGAACTGTCAGGTAACAGTTTATGAATAATGTTACTCTCTCAGAAGTAAGTTGTCTTTCCTGTTCTTTGTAGTGCTTTGGTTTCTTGGTTTCTCTTCCTTACCTCAAAGTATAAGGTGTGGAGAATGAGATTACTGGGCTAAAGTGGTTTTTTGTTTTGGTTTTTGAAATAGATTCTCACTATGTGGTTAAGGCTGGTTTTGAACTCACTTTGTAACTCAGGCTGGCCTCGAGTTTGATCGACCCTCATGCCTTAGTCTCGAGTGCTGGGATTACAGGCATGTGCCACCAAGCCTGTGATAAAGGTTTTTCTTCTTTGTCCTGGGGATTGAATTTATGACCTTACGCTTGCCAGACAGGTGCTTACACTGCTGAGCTAAATTCTGGTCCACTAGTGGTACCACTAAATTCTGGTAAGAATAAATTACCAGGCCAGGTTTGGTGGCACATGCTTGTAATGCCAGTACTGAGAGGCTGAGGCAGGGGAATTGCTCTGGGCTACCAAGTGAATTCAAGACCAGCCTGAACTGCAGGGGGAGACTGCCTCAAAAGACCAAACAAACAAACAAACAATCCAAAAAAAACCAGGTATTTGTAAAGGAATTGATATGTTCTGATTTTACAATGGAAATATTTTAGGGTTTTGGTTTTTGTGTGTGTGCGTTTTTTTTGGGGGGGTCTTTTTGAGACAGGGTCTTGCTGTGTGGTTCAGGCTGGCCTTGGTTTCCCTTTGTAGCTCAGGCTGGTCTCAAACTTGCAATGATCCTTCTACCTCAACGTTGGGATTACAGGAGTATGCCACCACGTCCAGCTTTTTTTTTTTTTCTTTTGAGGGTGTCTTACTCTATAGCCCAGGTTAGCATTGAACTCGTGTCAATCTTCTGTTCCAGCTTCCTGAGTGCCAGGCAGAAATCATTTTGTTTGTATTAAGCAGATTAGTATTACCCTTCATTGATATGCATAATAGGTTGTGCTATTGAGGATGAAAAGGAAAAATGTGTTTCTTTTCACAGACTACAGCAGGCATCAATAAATACAGGTGTGATTTAAAATACAGTGACTAGGGTGGGGATTTAGCTCAGTGGCATAAGCACCTGCCTGGCAAGTGTGAGGTCGTGGGTTCAATCCCTGGTACCAAAAAGAAAAAATAAAATACATTGACTGCTGGGTGTGGTGGCACATGCCTGTAATTCCAGCCCTCCTTCGGGAGATTGAGGCGGTATTGTGAGCTCAAGACCAGTTTGGGCTACAAAGTGAGCTCAAGGCTAGCCTGAACTGCATAGTGAGACCCTGTCTCAACAAAAAAAAGAAAAGAAAAAGTGCTTAAATGCTGAATTTTTAAAAATGTACTACAGTGAAATATGCATTGCAATTATCCCTCTCAGAACACTCTCCTTCACTTTGGACACTACCCCATATTTCGTGCAGCTTTGTTCTTTCCTTTGAGACAGGGTCTCACTATGTAGTTCAGTGTGGTCCTGAACCGCCTCAGCCTCCTGAGTTGTGGAAGCTCTTTCACAAGTGTCTAGTTGTGCTGTCATGGCTCCCTCCATTTCCTGAATCTATTCAAAATGTTTGCCTTTCATGGTCATTTTGACTTTGGAAAAGAACCAGAGTAAGATTGGAATAAGGTAGATAAAGGAACACGCCATGTTTCGGACAGAAATTGCTATACTAGAAGCAGTGTGTACATGGAGTGTTGTCATGATGAAGGGTGAAAGCATTTGCGGATTTCTCAAGCTGTTTTCTATGCACATTATTTCTAAATCACTCTAGTAAGCCCTTACCCACCTCTCACAGTTCTTTCAGGATCAGAAAAATCCACATCACCTTGATTTTGGATCTTGATTGATGTTTCCCCCCCCCACAAGGAAAACTGGATGATTTTCATGGAGAACTCAAAACCTTGGCTTTAGGATCATAACCATAAACACAAATTTCATTTTTTGTGGTGACATTTCCAAAAAAGCTGAAATCTAAAGTGGCAGGATCTCAAAACAAAATTTTATGATAGGGTATTGATTTGGTACATGATTTACAGCATACTTTAAAACACACCTTCTCTCAACCATGATACACTACTAACTGTACCAAACACCTTGAAACATATCACATACTGTTACTGAGGTTCAGCACTCAGCCTTGTGCATTGAGAGATCCCTATGTTTCTGTTGGATAGTGCTTAGTGGCAACATTTATCAGTTTTTTTTTTGTTTTTTGTTTTTTAAGACAGGGTCTCACTGTGTAGCCCAGGCTGGCCTTGAACTTTCAGCCATCCTCCTGGCTCAGCCTTATAAATGCTGAGATTACAGGTATGTGCTGCCTCCCCACCTGGCTTCATATTTTTTGATTACACTTTGTAGGTATTAAAAGGCTAATTTGTGTTCAGCACTATGGGAGCTGGAAAAGAAATAAAAGATAACTGTTTTCAAAGAGTTTACAGTCTAACCAAGGGAAAACTAAGAAAATGATGTTAACATTAAACGTAAGAGCACCAGCACTTTGGAAGGCGAAGGCAGGATGATCACAGATTGGAGGCCAGCCTGG
>PVJX010022023.1:0-31191 GCA_004027295.1 Dolichotis patagonum | reverse complement strand
AGAACCTGAGCTCCAGAAGGAGGAGCCATGCTCTGGGAGGCAGAAGGGTGTGGTACTGGTATAGCAAAGACAAGGTAACAGGGTGGAGTGGCATGGGCAGTCCTAGGCAGGCACTAAGACAAAGCAAAGTACCTAGTGAAAACCCATAATTTAACCTGGAATAGGGGATCTCATAGTCTAGCAAAAAGAAGTCAAATGACCTCTGCTGGAGCAGCATGAGCTGGCTGTTGTTTAGCAAACTATCCCACTTCTTAGTGCATGACTGTGAAGGTGGACGCGTGGATGCTAAGCAGATTAGTGGAGGGAGTTATTGTCCTCTGACTTACAGTTTTGGTGCAGTGCTTTTTCTGTAGCCCATTAGTTTTCTGGTACTGCATAGCAAATTACCACACTTGTTGTGACTTAATGTGACAATGATTTACTTTACTATTCTATAGGTTAATGATCTGGCAGGTTCAGCTCAGAGTTAAGAAGGCAAAATCAAAGTATGGCTCGGTATGGTTTTTTGTCTGAAGGCTCTATAGAGCGTTGCTTCCAAGCTTTTCAGACTGTTGCAAGAACTCAGCTCCTTAGGGCAGTAGGACTGAGTTCCCAGTTTCCTTGCTGGTTGTTTGAAATGGTGAATGGGCCAGGCTCATCATGTCTCCTCATTGTATTTAGTTCACTGGCACTAAAATTTCCTGAAAGACTGAGTCAATTCTATCATGACTATTTGCTTTATTTGTTTTTAACTTAATTTTATGTTAAAAGTCAGGGACAGCTTTTGTACGAGATTGTTTCTTCTCAGCCACACTGATTGGTCCTTTCTTGCCATTTTGCAAAAGATTTTTGGCATGGTTTTAAATTCTTCAAACTGTAATAGACTTGTATTGATCAAGCACATAGCTTTGCTGAGTTCTTACATGTCTTTCATAACTCCTTTAACTTTTGAAGTTGCTTTCTCTCTTTACTGTTTTTTTTCTACATCAATTCAAATTCTTTAGATTTTGCTTAGAATCTTTTTTCAGAAAAATTAACGTTTTGATTCTTACATTTCTATAGAAATACAAAAGACTCAGAATAGTCTAAATAACTTTGATAAAGGAACAAAATTAGAACTCCAGCACTCCCCAATTCCACTACTTATCACAAAGTTACACCAATCATGACAAAACAGCATTGAAGTCAAGATAGACACACCACCAGGGTACCAATATGAAGTTCCAAAGTAGATATCCACATAAGAGACAGTTAATGTCTGGCAAAGATGCACAAGCAATTAAGTGGAGAAAAGATTATACCCTCAATAAATATACTGGACCAACTGGATATCCACATGCAAAATCCCCCTGAAGACATTTAAAAGTTAACTCAAAATGGCTCACAGTGGGTGAGTTAAAGTAAAGGCAGGTGTGAGCTGAGTCGTTGCTTTGGCTGAGGTCATTCTCTCCGGGACAAAAAGACTGGGACAAGGAGAAGAAAGGAAGGCAGAATCTACAGAGATGTTCAGTAGAGGGAGGCACTGACTTTGCTTCTGAAAAGGCCATGTGGATGACAAAGGAGGCCGTTATGCTTCTTCTTCTTTTTTAAGTATCTTAACTATTTTTTAATATATGTATACACACATATACATGTTTATTTCTTTCAGCTTGTCACACTAATGAAACAATACGATGATTACACATGCATGCCTTATTTTACCAATGAGTATGTTCTCAAGGTGCATTGCTTAGAATTTTAAAAAATATCATTGTGCCTCAATTTACTTTTCCCTTGTCTTTGATAACTATCATATTTAATTTTCTTTGTAATTTTACTTATTATATATTAAGTACTTATTGTCTATATTTAGAATTTCTAGCTTGTTTTACAGATTCTATTTTTCTAAGTAATCTTCTCATAGTATTTGTGGTCCTTAACCAGACATTGGATTTATGTCCCTTCCAGCTCATTAAGTTTTTATCATTTTAGCCATATTAATGGTGGCTGTTTCTCCCATTCTACACTGCTTGTTATGGGAGGCCATTGTCTGTGTGTCACATACAAATCAGTAGATGCTCTGCTGCCTGAGGTCAAAATATAAACATGTATCAGTAACACTTGTATATCAGATTCTGTGAACTTTCTCTTCATGTCTTTTCTCCAATTTATTCAAAATTTTAAAGTTAACCTTTGTCTTCTTGATTTTTAAAAGGCTGTTGCATACTGGAGCTATTAATTAAAAGGATATGTTTCATTTTTAAAAATATTTGTATATGTGGTTTTTAGTATCATGGAAAGCATTAATACATAACATTTCATCAATCTTTCCTATAGATTCTGGATTTTTCTCTGATTCAAATGGTTTTCTCTATATACAATTCAAACACTTGCATAATTGCATTTGTACATTTGTATCTGTTATATATTTGGATATTTTTCTAATGAATAATGGAGGGATCACTCCCCAACTGCTAACATAACTTCATTCTTAATAAGTCTTAATAAGAGAAATAAAAAAGAATGTCTCTTAATAAGAGACATTCTTAATAAGAGAAATAAAAATTAAAACTATTCTGAGATTTCATAGCTCATCTATCACACTGATATCACAAAATGTTGCAGTGCATTCTATTACAAAAAATATGGGGAAATAAACTATCATACATTATTGGCAAAAGTATAAAATGTTACTACCACAGTGGACAGTATCAATATCTAAGAAAATTATAAGAATACAGCTCTTTCTACTGAAAGGATCTCAAAATCCATGACATAATATTATCAAGGAACACAATTAGCTCCCATATCTTGATTTCTAAGCTTCATGCCCGGAAGGTATGGGGATGTAGCTCAATGTGAAGACCTAGGGTCACTCCCCAGGAACTGAACACTCCCACTGAAAACAAAAAGCAGCAAACTCTAAACTCCAAACACTGCAGCTCATTGAAGAAATTGAGGTTTGAGGCCATATGACAGCAAGCAGAAAAGTGTTAAGGAATAGTAGGCTCATGTCAAAATGACAAGGAAGACAGCCTGGAGGGGTTCACACTGGCAGGAAACTGGACAATGTGGGCACCAAAAGAATATATGGCAACCATCTTTATACAAATGCTTATGAGTTGGGAGTGAAGCCTGTGAGATGGGCAGGGTGGTACAGATGAAAGTAGTTCTTCTCAGAAATAAATCAGTTAGTGAATACAGAAGGAATGGTCCAATCACAAAATCACTTTGGCACCCTTAAATGTAATTACCAGTTTAGACGAGGTTTCTTAGTACATCCTAAGACGTTTGGTGAAATGTGTTTAGAAAATAGGACATTTAGTCAAACTCAGTTGATTCACTTCCACAAATTATTTGCTAACTTGGTTTTATAGGGGAAATGTGTATGTGTTAATAGAGATATCTGGCAGTCAGGCCCTTAACTGAAAAATGAAAGTTATCAGTGTGAAGATAAAGGGTTTAATTTGGGCTCAGAGATTCAAAGATCTCAGTTCCTTGATTGGTTGGTCCCATGTGATGGTGCAAAACTACTCCCATCTTGGCCAGGAAGCAAAAGAGAAGGAGGCAGGAGTCTCCCAGTCTTTCTCAAGGCCACATTCCCAGTGATCTTATGACCTCCCCCGAGTGGCCACATCCTAAACACTGTATGACCTCTTGATAGCTTCAATCGGGAAAGCAAACCTTTACCACACGGCCCTTTGTGGGACAGTGAAGACCCAAACGAAAGCATGCACAGACTTGCTTTCCTTGTCAACATTTCTTAAACAGTACAATGTTAACAACTATTGAAATAACATTTATATTGTACTTGGTAGCAAGTATTTTACCAATGACTTAAGATGTACCAGTATGCATAGTTTATGTACAAATACCATGCTGCTTTAAGCCAGGGAATTGAACATTTGTGGGTTTTGGATTGGGATGATACTAGAACCAGAACAAGTTTACATCGTCCTCTAATGAGGTGACAAGAGCAGAGGTCCCAAAGATATTTAAAAAAGGTATTCAATTGGGCCAGGAGTCAAAAACCTTACAATTGTTTTTGCCCATATGCTGATCTTCAACTGTAGATTAGAAAGCTCTATAAACTTCTGCATGTATTATAGAATCAGCACCGGAGCAGGGACAGTACTCTCACTAGTATGGGGGTGGATTTACTCACTGGTACATTTTGGGCAAGAGCACCAGCTTCCTTCCTCCATCCCACCCCGCTATTCATTATTTCCTTTGGTTCAATAAATCTTTAGTTTTCAATTCTTTCTTTTTAATTTCTTACTCTACTCCTCCCTTAAAATTGGCAGGAGGATCTTAAACAAATAAACAATCCCCCCACACTCAAACTATGAGTTTATGACAGTACAGTTACAAAGTTATTTTTTAGCTGTTTATAGAACTTACATAAGACTTTAGCCCATCTACAACTTTTGGTTTATTTTTTCCCAAATTCTAACAGAAAACCAATCAAACCTAAACTAGTTTTTTTGAATTTATTCTGTAGCAGAAATATCAAGAGTGAATAGGATAAGAAAAGAGGGGCTTAGGTGTTCTACAAAACATTAACATAGGGCTAATTAAATTGTGTAAGATATCTACCTTTTCCTGCAAAAGACCTTTTAAAAACAGTGTGAAAACCTAGGAAAATTCCTAGGCCATCAAGTTTTATTAATGAAAGCAAATGCTCTTGAGAAGTAATATGCATATACTATATTCTCTTAAATGACTCATAGAAGAAGTACCTAAAGGTATTTGGATTTAGATATTGGCTATAAGCAATAAGAATTTAAAAATAATAGGAAAAATCTGAAAAAAGTTCAGTGATACACTTGGGGTTTTAAAACAGTATGACATGAGTTAGGCTAAAATATAGAAGAAGTTTGTTTATCTGTACAAAATTTAAATTGACCTTGAAAGAACTTCACTGCCTCATCATTTTTCACTTGAAAGTAAATACAAGGGAAAGAATTTATAACACTGGGATAAAGAAATGGACATCATTTTTATGTGCTGTCAATTGCTGTATGTGGGCACTGCTTTTGTGAGTATGCTGCCTAAGGCAATTTCATTATGGGTTTTATTTAATGTTTCTTGGGATTTAGTCTGACCAATAATATATTCAGAATGCATTTAATGGTAGGTTGAATTCATTTAAGGATTTAGTGAGTCCTTGTCTATGTTTATATACATAGAATCCCATATATTTAGTAAATTCCTACTTTTGCATTCTAGAACACAGAAAAATCTTACTTTCCTACATGGCAAAATAACAAGATGGTACAAGTACTGCATTCTTCTTATAAAGAACTAGACTTTGATTGATTTTCACTGCAACTACTCCATGTTATATTAATCCAATTAAGTGAAACAATTACTTTTTTATTTTTGAGACAGCAATTCACTATGCAATTCAGGTAAGCCTTAAACCCACTTTGTAGCCCAGGCTGGCCTTGAACTCACAGTGATTCCAGCTTCCTAAGTGCAGGGATCTCAGTCATGCCCCACCATACCCTGCAAAACAACTACTTTTGAAAGTATCTACAGTTAAAACCATGTGCTGGTTTATCCAGTGTTTGTATAAATAAACAAGAAATAACCTGAAAAAACAAGGAATATTCATATACACGAGGAAAAGCTGACCATCTCTATCACCTGATTTCTTAGTTATTTTTCTTGTTGTTGAGACAAAATACCCAATACTCACAAGCTAGGGGAAGAAAGGTTTATTTAGCTCACAATTTGTAGAGGTTTTGGTCCATAATCTGCTGGCTGCAAGACAGGGTGCCATGGCAGACAGGCAACACAGAGGAGAAACAGTTCATGGAGAGCAGAAGGTAGCAAAATAACAAGAGATGACCACAGCTCTTTCTATCTCTTAAATCTTACCCAGAATACTCAGGGTGAGTAGTACTGATTACCTTAATCCTAGCACCCTTACCCCTAGCATTGCATCAGTCAATCCTAGCATCACACACCATAGATCCAGTCAGTTCTGAAAGAGCCCCACCTACGACCACATGAGGTTTTGGGGGATATATAGACATAAACCATAACACACAGTGAAGCTAAAATGAGATTATCCACATAATTCTAATTTCCTTGGGCTCAGAATTTGCTTATGATTTTGAGTAACAAAGTATTCAGGAAATATTGAATTAGAATTGAATTGAATTGAATTGAATTGAATTGAATTGAATTAGATAAATACTACACAAATATAGTGCATTACCACGTAGTGCTAAACAAGTGTGGTTGAAAACCAAGAGTGGGATGTAATGTAATGTGTTGGAAGATGCAAAGCAAAGCTTCATGGCAAATCTATAACTTGAAGCTTAAAAAAGGAGTAGGTCTAAGCTAGGTAGAGATGCTTAAAGTGAGGTGGGGACACTAACCATGGAAATGCAAGTATGCACAATGATCAGCCACAAATGGAATGATTCAGGATGGATTTTGCTGTGAAAAAGGTGTAGGCGAGTGAATACTGGTGCCCAGTGAGTGTTCATTGATTGTTGAATAAGGACACAGATGTACACAAGACTCATGCATCATTTCAACATTCAGCTTGGTTACATGTCAGGAAGGGTACTGTAAAAGAGTTTTTCTAGGCAAGGTGTGGTCTTGCAACATACTTTGCCCAAAACATTGTAAATAGCCTGGTTTCATGCATCTCTTCAAAGTTGTTCAAATGTCATCACTTTGTTTGTAGAGAGTGTAAAATTAGGTATTAATTCCAACTGATGGCTTCCTAAAGGTGTCCAGGTGCCTGCAGCAAGTGTGTCTTGGTCAGAAATCTACTTGAATATATTTAATGTTCGAGGGAACTGAGGTTTTTACTAGGAGCTCCGGGATCTTTAACTTTCAAATGAGATATTTCTGTGGAGCTAGGTGTAGGAGTCTTCAAGAAAACATGGGGGAGACTGCTGCAGGACAGTCCGGTATGATGTAGGAAACTGCTTAAAACAAGCATCAAGCAGTCCTGGCTTTAAATCCGGGTTCTGATTATAACTAACGATGCCGTTTTCAGATAGTTTCTTAAACAGTTTGAGCCTCATTTTTCTCATCCTTTGTAAAATGGCACAAAATGATTCTCGAAATTGTTGTGAGGTTTAAATGAGGTAATGTTTATACCAAGCATTTGATCTCTGGTGCAAGCTCAGTACTCCCTAGTGGGCAAACGCTGAGTCAATTATGTCACAATGTTTCCCCTAAAAAATGGAATACAAACACAATGAATTCTTTCCATGTTGCAGTACTGCCAGTTTATCCTTGTATACAATATTTCTCAGAGATGTTTATAATCTATCTGTCTCTCTGGGGTCTTATTCAAGGCTGTGTAACCAGGAGGAACCTAATAAGTACTTCTTAAAAATCATTTCCATCAACACTTCATTCTGAATTTACTTTGATACCAAACCACTCTGAACCATATCAATATCACTGACAAGTTTCATCTGTATATTGAGTTACCAATTTGAATTGATAATGTGTCAACTTGGAAAATATTATTCCTAACAGCTTTATAAGGTAAGCAAACACCAATCATGTGGTTTGCACTTTAAAAAATAGGCATTAAAAACTTCTCCCTTAAATAGCCTTCTATTGTTTCACTGATTCAGCCAATTGTGCTTTCAGTGTGTTACTTGTGATATAATTGTGTTGCTCAAATCAGCAAGCATCAAGCAGGTATTCAATGCACGTTGCATTGCACTTAAATTTACTGCTAACCTCCTTCCTCCTGGGTCTCAGCATTCTCCTTTCTGAACATGTTTAATTACTTCAGTCACTAATTTTTAAAGTACTGTGTTCTTTTGTGCTTTTTTGGGTGCCCTTATGCAGCAGGAGAGTGTTACTGCCACTACAATAAAAACAGGAGTAACTGGTTTTTTGCTGAACAAAAGAAAGCCTCTTTTTTTTTTTTTTTAGCCTGGAGTCACAGTTACTGGGCTCTGTTCCTTTGATATGCTCAGTAACTTGTACCAAAAGGCAGTGGTCCACTGGAGGATAAGGGAGCTGAGGATATTTTGCCCAATCTATAGGATGAGGCACTGCTTTTTCATTATAGGACTGGATTTTCATTTCTAAATCTTGGATGGAATGCTCCTTACAATAGAAAAACAAACATTTTTAACTGATTAAAACTGGTTTAACTAGAAGTGCTGACTGAAGCTCATTACAGTGCCTGTAGCACTTTTATTTGATCTTGGAGAGGTTTTCCTACTCTTGAAGCTTTTCTTTCTCAAGGCAATTATTTAAAACTAATGAGAAATTCAAATAATTATTTAAACTATTTTAGAAGCAGCAGACTTAAATATTCTTTCATTAAATATTAACTTGATTTGTATTGGTAGTTGAGCATGATTTGTATTTGTTAATATTTTGTCAAAGACTAATTACATGAGGAGTAGGAACTTAAGCATTATCCTACAAGTTGATGTAGCTAATTGAGAATAAAAAGAAATAAATGTTAGAGGAAAGTCCTTAAATTTGCTTTAGGTGCAAAAAAAAGATTTAACAATAGGAAAATATACAGAAAATCAAGCTTAAGATCACTTGCTAGAGGGAGAAAGCGATGCAATCCTTCTGGATTATGTAGTCAGTTTGTCTTGTTTTTCTCAAATGTGTATTTACAACTTTTCATATCTCAAGCTCTTCTTATATTTTGGAAATTTATCTTAATTTCTAACAGTAAAAGAGAGATACAAATGCATGGCCAAGAAATAAAATTCCACTGTTTGATAGAGAAGATAATTAATAAGAAAGAAGTAAGCTTTCTTCTATTTGTTCTGTGAAAATATTTTAAAATGGACCTCTTCAAATACACATCAAGACACAATATATAATGTCTGAATTTTACTGACCAAGATAAAGAATAGTCATTTTTACTTTGACTTTGCATCAAAGTCCCGAACAAAATATTAAGTCAGTTTTGTAGCAGTAATTTTACTATATTATACCTTATGCAGAGCCTTCTGACAAGGCAATTAGATGAATAAATTTTTGGTGAATGAAAATTTTCATTTCTATCACAGCAGTGGCTTTCAAAATATGGGCATTAGGTTAGCAACATTAGTATCATCTAAGAACACAGGTTAAGTACAGAATCTGTGATCCTGTCTCCTACCTACAGAATGAGTCACAGGCTTCCCATTATTCTGGGATAAAATCAAATTGAGAAGCATCATTCTGTGCTTTTCAATGTCTGAAGGAGTAAACCCAGGTACATTTTCATATCTACTCTACTTTGAAAATCATGAGGCAAAAGAAGGGAGGGACAGAAGGAGGGAAGAAGGAAAAGAAGAGGATGTAAAAAGAATTCAGATATACATGCGCCAACTCTGATGATGAATATCATTATATATTGTAAACATATACTAATAAGAAGCAAAACTGAAAAATTTAAAAATGATGCAACTTTATTAAATAGAACTTGAAAATTAAAGAATGGAAGATGAGAAAGGAGGAGGAAGGTGTGCATTAGCCAGTTTTCCCATTGCTGTGATGAAATACCTGGTACCTGTGATTTGATAGATTAATTTGGCTAACAATTTCAGAAGGTTCAGTGCATGGTTGTCTGGCTCCAAGGTAGAAATGGCATCTACAAAGACCTGATGAAGAAAATCTTCTTAACGTGTAGCAGTGAAGAAGCAGAAAGAGTCACTGATTGGGGCAACAATACACCCCTGCAGGTCAGACTCCCACAATGATTTGTCTCTTCCAATAAGACCAGCCTCTGAAAATCAGATTCAGCTATAAATTCATCAGTGGATTAGTCCAGCTCCCCTGAGTATAATGCCTTCAGGATCCAATCATTTTCATAAGCCCCACATCTGAACACAGGAGATACGGAGAGACATTTTGGATGTAAATTGTACCAAGGTAGATGACAGTGATGAAAACTTATGACCACCTTTGTGCAAGACATTTTTTGTGACATGTGAAGTTTTAATTTTTATTCTTAGGATTTCCTCACAATACCAAGCATTTTAAAATGTCTCTGTAGTACAGGCTGAATTGTAAAAGGAATAATATTTTTCAATGTTATTATAAGAAGGTATAAATTTCATTTTCAGATCTTCAGAAATTCTGTTAATTTAACTCTCTGCCTATTTGGGGGCATTTAGGCTTCACAACTATATATAACCCTTTGACAAATGTATGTATGTTTGTATGTATGTGTGAAGCACTTTGTATATCTTAAATTTTCTCCTTAATGATGTCTTTTAAATTGGCTTCCTGGGTCATAGTGAATGATTATATTATCAAATACACATAGTGAATGATTATATTATAAAATACACATATAAAATACACTAGGTTAGATTCTGAACATGTCTTGACTAATTAAGACTCAAATATTTCTGAGGCATGCAGATTTAGCTAGGAAGGCAATCAGTTCTAAGTTATCCTTCAGTGTCTTCTTTTTTCTTTCTTTTCTTCCCCCAACCTGTTGCTATTTCTAGTAACATTTCTAGCAAATATTCTTAAATTTTTTCCTGGTCCCAATCTTTTTCTACGTTTGTAGTATCAAACCCCATATGCAAGTCTTCAAACGGATCTTAGGTGCAAGGTCAGATCATCAGCAGTTTTTATGTATAATATAACTGGATTTTACCAATGTTTGCTTTTTCCTCCTTTTTAATGGTTTACTTCTGCATTTGTATTTAAAGCTCCATGCTCCTAGGTTAAGCTGCCATGTTCTTTTAATGATGTTCCTTCAGTTTCAGTGGTAAAACTCTATTTCTCCGTCACTGAGTTTGTCTTTTCATCATCCTGTGTAACACCTTTGTTTTTCTTCTTTAAATTTATTTGCAGAAGAGATAATGTTTGTAGTTGATAAAGGGCCATGTATACAGTCTCCAAGCCTAACGGAATACTTTTGCTATACCTGCTCATTCTTTAGAAGGTTGGTGACCAACTAGAAATCCCATAATTTTCTCATTTGATTGTGTTTTCTAGATCTTTCTTGTTATTTCTCTGTATCCTTATTTTCCACTTCTCTCTGCTCTGCTCTTTCCCTATTGCTAATGCTTTACACAAGAACTGAGGATAAAGACGCCAGGCATCTTCATCCTCCGTGTTACCGAGTTCTTCACACAATATTTAGCTTTGCCTTCTCTAGAGCTACACGGCCATAGATTAGAAGTCTGCAATGAGAGTGGGGTATTTAGCAAACAGAGGATCCACTGCTTATTCTTTCTATAAATGCATTTGGAATGGTTGTCAAATCAATAAACTTTTGAAGTAATGTTACTTTTACTAAAAAGGAACTTTTAGTAAGTGCACTAAAAGAAATTGCAGTCTTTCAGATTAGTGGGAAAGTCCAATATAAAAAAAAAATTACTTCTGTGGATGAGAGAGTGGATGTAGTTTGAAAGGGTTTAGCAGGCACCCTGTGAATAATTTACATGCCCAGAGAAACTCTATCAAGGTGCAACAAGAATTTAAGAAATTAACTAAGTGATCTAATGTTAATAATAACCTAGCTAATATTTTTGTAGCCTACTGCCACTTGTTTACAGATCCTCAGTGCATGCTTTTCCTTGTGCCATGTTTCCAGATTTTATTCCTAGCAACATACAAGTTTCACATGTAACCGCTCAAGTGCTCTTATGCTCTTTTGCTAAAATATGTGCAAGAAAGCCAGCAAGTGAACAGAATGGGAGAGATGACCTCTGTGATAAAAAAAGAAATTTACTGACTAAGAGACATACTTTTCAGTACCTATGTAAGGTTGAAATCAACTAATTAAGTAATCAGTGGACATCCACACCTCAGTGCTTCATAAAGGTAAAGAACATAGCTGGGCTTTAAAGCTCAAAGGCGGGCTTGGAGTGTAGTTCTCAGAGGATTAATCGTATCAGGCCAAAGCACATTAGAATAAAATACTGTTTTTGCTTTTGGATAAGATCAAGTGTAATATAACTGAAAGCCCTGTCAAAAATCAATTAATTCATTGGTTTAAATGACAACTTTACATAAATCTGTTTTACAAAGAGTTATACAAAAAATCAAGGGCATTAAATTTACAGTAGTATCGGCATTGGGGGTCTGAAAATTGTACCATTTAAAAGCAAAGAGAAATGCTGTATAAAGTATAGCAAACAACTTCACATCCTAAATGCATAGCTCTGCTCCTAACAGCAGAAGTTGAAGTGACAAGGGCCACCATTAATGAGGAATTTTAAAATAAGAAAGATGTGCGCCATGAATGGTTGGCCTGAGAGCGTTTGCCAGTTTTTGCAAAGCCTTAATTTGTAGTGGATGTCTAAGGACTGAGCACAGTATTTTTGGTCTTGTTGCAAGGAAGTTTAGACCTGACGTCATTGTACATCACCAGAATTTCTCTGGAAATTTCCTTACCGTGTAATTTTTTAAAAATCCACAGTTTCTCTTTTGTTCTTAGTGAGGTCCCAGAGCAAAGAGCCAGAACCCCTAGTTTCATGTAACTTTTTGCTTTACCTCACAGCTGTCATGAGGAATTATAAAGAAGCTATGACCTTCCATCTAACACCAACAACTACATCTTTCCATTGTCCAGGAAAAATTGAGTTTGAGAAACCAAAATGTCTCAAACTCATTTTTCACTTATGAAGATTTTAACTTGGGTTCTCCTCTTTTCTACCATGACTATCTATGCATATCATGTCCCATTAGATATGTTTATATATTAGGCTTTGGGTTAATTTTGGTTTGCAAGATTCAAGTTTCTGTCACCAGCCTTATAGTGCTCAGAAAAATCGTAGTTTTTGTTATCTTTGATCACGTCATTTATCCCGAGTACATTGGAACTGCTGGTTGAAGGAGCGGCATGAAAAGAAAGTAGTGGTCACTGCACAAATTTATATGAGAGTGTCATATAAAGATACCTAAAGACGCTGCAGTAGGTGATAGGTGCAATTTACCATGAGCAGTCTGGCAGGTTCTCTTCTGGAAACTGGGGTGAACACAGGAGGCAAAGAAGCAGGGGCAAATTTTTGGCTTTAGAGCTCCGAGTCTGCTTAGCCAGCTGTTCCACTAAGGGAAAAGACTGTATGCGTATGGTAGTTGTAGGGGTTATCAGATTTTGTGTTCTTAATGACAATCCATTATGAACTTCTACATATGTACCACGAGACACTATCAATTTCCATAATTTTTATATCCCTCTTCTTGAAAAACTTGGGCAGAAGGTAATTCCTAGGCCATTGTTTTTATTGTTTGGCTGTCCCTCACACCAGTGACTAAAGTGTAAATCTAAATACAACTGATCACTTTTCTTCCAGTGGGGCCCACAGGGAGGTAGTTTTTTTCTAGAGGGATATGTATTTAACACATCTTGACATTTGGGTTTAGCGCATGAATTAGCCATTCTGGGCATGGCTTTGATCTGCGTAGATGCTGGCTCAGCAGTGAGAGACTACATGGACTGTGAATAACCAGGGCAGTTCTTACCAGAGGCAATGACCTGGGAAATTCCTTCTTGACCTTCCTGGCCTTGGGTATCCCCTTGTCTCACAGGGCTTTGTTCTCAAGTATATATTGAAACATTCAAATCCTAACTCAGATTGACTCTCAACATTAAAATAAAGTGTTCTAAAAGGTAAATATTGATTTTGCAGCTTAAGAAATAACAAACGCCAGCCTATGAAGCAGTAGAACTTACTACATCTTTTCTTAAAAAGCTGAAAGTCATCACATTCTCAAAAAGCTTTTCAAGGCCTAAGTGTAGAATGTCAGGATTTTCATGTGCATTCAAGAGGGAAAGTAAAACCATAGCATTTGGACTCAGACACATGTGGGTTCAAATGCTGTCCTATTTTTCTTATCAGGAAGATGGAGAAATAAATAGGACCTGCTCGGTAGGAGTGTTGTGAGGATAGAGAATAAGTGTGCGGCCTTTAGTACAGAATTTCATTCTATGCCCACACATAACAGACCGGGTATTGACACCGTTTTCAACATAGTTGTTTATACTCCATGGAGTCCTGCCTTCCCCACTGAAACTCTCAACAGTACGCCATGCACTCTTTCTTTAAACTCAGCTTCTCAATTTCTGCATTCAGGAAAAAAGTCCCATTTAAAATTGGAACCATTGCAGATAGATTAGCTTTTAAACCATGAGTGCAACAGAATGGAATTTTAGCAAGGGCTGTGCCGGACCAGAGTGGGAGCAGGTTCACTGCTCAGAATGGTTTCTCAAGTCTGATACAGGGTTAGATATCAGTAAAACCTGTGCTCTTCTTAATGTCCTGGTGAGGAGTACTGTGGACATTACAGAAGATTTTGTGTCTTTTATTTTACTAATTGAAATTGATGAACAGTGGTGAAGGTTTTTCTTTGGGGTAAAATACCTGCTTCCCACTAGGGGGCTACAAGGCAATAGAAATAGAATGCAGTACTGGCCTGCACTTCACTCAGCATTGCTCTGTTTCTGGAAATAATTATTCTCTGAGTGCTAACATTTGTCCTAACAGAGAAATATACTGTTATGCCATTCACAGGTCCCTTCTTTGAATAAGTCAGTCATGATGAATATGCAGAAGGTTAAGCCCTATATTTATGGTTATAAAAACTTCTGCCCTCAAAGAGAAAAAAATAATACATACAAATATGAAAACAGTTGGCACCATGTAGTTAATAAGTCGCACAGCTGTCTTATCATGCCAAGACCACTTAACTTTGACTATATATCATTCTGATAAGCAGGCGCTAAAGCCCATTGTTAATACATAGCTCTAAAGTGCTAAAGTTCTAGGATCTTTTGAAAAAAAAAAAGTGAACAGGTCTAAAAGATATTCAAGACATCAAAGACATAATGGTAATTTTAATCATTCCTCTCTCTGTGGCATAGGTTGACACGCTATGATAAATGTGCCAAATGTCATTTTGGTATGGATTGGAATAATTGTGGCTCATGTTTTTGTCCCTAAATTTGTCATTTGAACTTAGAGATGGACACCTTCAATTCCTCCTCTGCCTGAACCCACGTGCTGTTTTTAGTGACACTGCACGTAGGGGCGTAGTTTTTTCTTCAAAGGAGCACAGCTTTATTGATCTCATATTCAGTGACTGAAGCTATTGTTCTCACTGGTGCCTATAGCTGTTTGCACAGGAATCACAGTTTGAGAGAATGGGGTTAAAATGCCATTGGGAAATCCTGGTGGTTTGAAAATATCTGTTCATCAGAGGCAATTGAACTTACCCATGGCGTACAACTTTTGTGTTTCCTGGCTTTTTTTTTTAATGTCAAAGCATATACAGAAAATGAATATACTAACTGGTACTAATCAGTGAAATTTTGAGGTTAGATAGGATGATGATGTAAACCAAAGTCTCTAATTGGAGAATTCAGATAAGTCTTACAATTTTCCATGAGAAACTTTATCACAGTTTGATGAGCACAACTATAATTTTATAACAGGCTTTGAGAGAAGGGTTTTTTTGTTTGTTTGTTTGTTTTTTGTTTTGTACTGGAGATGAAACTCACATTCTCGTGCTTACCAGGCAAGTGCTTGAGCCACTGAGCTAAAATCCCTGGCCTATATCAGGCTTTGATCTTTGAATTGACCATAAGTAATTGTTGTAGTCAGGGGTTGTACAGAGAACAATTAGAATCAGGACATGAAGTTTATAATATTATTTTTATGATGGTCACCCAGAGTTAACACAAGTTAATGCAGGAAATCTATCCACAACACTAAAGACATAGGATATTTAGTCAATCCTGCAGCAATGTCCCACATGAGTCCAGAAGAAAACCCAGACCTCATGACATTGCCTCCCATGAGTCCAACTGGAGTTCTAGAGTCCACAAGAAGGACTCACGCCAGTCTCATTTACGGATCCATGCTGGGAAGGCCCAAAGGTCAGTGGTGGAAACTAGGAAGTCTATGCCAGTGGGGTGAAGGAGCTGTGCTGATAGGTTGAGGGTTCTACACTGGAGCCGAGAATTCACACTCACGACGAAGACCATGGCTGTCCCGAAAAGCTCCACAGCCATCCTCAGCGACACAGAGGCCACGAACTCCTCTGACGACAAGCACAGTTGAGTATATGCCAGGAAGCCAGTGTGACGAGTTCATCCTGGAGACAAGGGGCACACGTCTTCCCCTCCAGAGCCGGGAAGCAATGCTCAATGTGAGGACTAGAGCTTCTCCAGGAAAACCTAATGGCTCAAACAGCAACTCGTAGGAGACCTCACAATGCCTCAATGCACTAATGCCTCAACGCCCTTCCTTCTCCTTCTCCACGTCTCCATTTATGCTGGCAATTTTCCTCAGCTGAAGCATCTACGTTCAGCAGCATGAGATGTAATCCAGCTGGTGTTAAGTTGACCACCAGTTCTTAGTCCATAACAGTAATTCTAACACTTTTAATGATATCTTTGATTTTGGATTATTGTCATTGACAAGAAACTTTGTTTCTACCAATAGATGACACAAAATTTAAAATGCATATTATGGTCACTAAAAAATTTCTAATGGAAGAAATTAGATTTAAACATTATAACTAGTATCCCATTATCTACAAAAGTAACATTGAATTTCCTGTGCTAATGAAAAAGTATCTTGAATCCAAGTATTTAAACAAAATAGTGAAGTTATGATTTATACTCTTCCTCTAATTTTTTTAACTATGTCTTCTTTAGATGTTTTCAGTATTTCTTTCATTACATTTATCATTTCTTCTTTTACCTGGGAGATTATTTCTGATCTGAGTTCTTTTATAGCTTCCGACAGTTGTTTCTTTACTTCAGTTGCTATTATTTCAGGAGTTTCAGGTGTATGGCTTACATTTTCTTCTATGTCCATGTCTCCTAGGCTTGCTTGGGAAGGGGTGGAGGTTTGAGATTGCATTTTGCTCTTTCATTTTGTCATTTTCCTGTATTTTTGGGTTTTGAGTGATGTTCCAAAGTTTCCCTGTGCAGTGGGAATCACCTTGCGCACCTTTGGCTCCCAGGGCGGATTGGATGTCACTGGGCGTGTACCAGTCAGACCTGTGGGGACCTCCCATGCATCCTCCTTTGATTTAGGACACTGGGCAGGGTATTACCCACTGGGAACAATGGTCCAAAGCTTCTCCCATGGGCTGGGAATCACCTCGTGCACCTTTGGCTCCCGGGACAGAATGAAGTTCAGATTTGTAGAGCATGCTTCTATGGTTAGAGCAGTCACCTTGTGTCAGGCTGCACACCACTAAAAACTAGCCAGAAGTATGTAGATTATGTGGTGAGTTCAGGCACTAACCATACACAGAATGAGGATTTTCCTTCTTCATCAGTTGGGCTGCTTTGCTGGGTGATTCTCTGTGTGTCCTGAGCAGTGACATTGTCTTTCGGTGAAGAGTATGTGGTTACCTACAGGTTTAATCCCACACACCAGGGTAAGCAGTGAGTGCTGAGTCCTTTTGCAGTACTTACTGCCTGCAGAGGCTGTGAAGAATATGGAGTTGCCCCACTCTTTTTAGGCTGCTGATAGAGGAGCCCCAGATAGCGATCTCATGGCCAGTGGCAGTTTACTTTGGTACTCTAACCAGCTAGACACCCTGTCACAGCTGCTCATAGCCAGAGGAGTTGCAACACCTCACAGCACCCATACAATTCTTTTGTAAAACACACAATTTGTAAACTTTTAATAAAGATTTCCCCTGGAGTCTGTAATGACTGATTGAATGTTTATGTGGAGTAAACATAGGCTGGCAATCAAGTGTTCTGTTTTCTCTAAGAAATGAGAGAAGATTGTAAAAGAGTGCCTAACATACTTATCTGATTAATTTTTGTATTTTCTCTTCCTAATGAACAGACGGAGTTCAATAAATATGCTTTGAATGAATGAGTGAATAATGAAAAAAGTATTTGCCTTGATTGCTAAAAAATAATCAAGGCAGTATGGTTGGAAGGAAGGAAGATCAAAAGCCATGAAAAATGACTGGAACAGTAGCTTAATTCATTAATAGAACAAATAACTATTTAACTATTATTATGTTCCTGACACTCTTCTAGGTGCCAGGGATCTCATGTTGAACAAAAGTATCAAAAGAAAACAGTGATGTTACATAAAAATACATGATACAACTAAGCTCAAAGTATGTTAGATGATTTTGAGGTGTATGGAAAAAAAGTAAAGCTTTGAAAGATAGAGAAAAGTAGGGAACTAAACTCTAGTAAAGGAGTTTTGGCAGGATGGCATTTGAACAAACATCTAAAATCAATGAGGCGTGGGGCAATTGCAAGACTAGAAAAGGAAACAGAAGCCTTGAGGCTGGAGCGGCATCCTGTATACAAGAGATGATGAGGTCGGTGTGGCTGGAATGGTGGAGTGAAGAGGAGACGGTAGTGGCACAGATCACGCAGAACCCCTAGGGTTCCATGGTTACTGTTTCTTAAGGGAAGCTCATGTGCGAAGAAGTCATGGAAATAGCACAGGTGACAAGCAAACACGTGACGTGGCTTATCCTATAATAAGACCCCTGTGGTGACTCTAATGAGAATTCACCAAAAGAGAAAAAAGACAGAAGCAGAGATAACAGGAGGTATCCTGCAATAATTCAGGCAAGAGGCAGTGGCAGCTGGGATGCAGTGCGAGGGGTGACAAGGATTCAGATTCAAGACAAATGTCAAAGGAGAGCCAAGATGTGCTGCAGCGTGAACCGTGAAGGAAAGAGACGTCGAGGATGACATGCAGGTGCTCCTCACGAGCAATTGAAAGACCTAAACTGCCTTGGAGATGCCTTTAACTTAACCAGCATAGGCACACCTAAAGAAACTGCTTATCAAAGTGGAAGCTAAAGAAACAAACTTTGACTATGTATCTCTAGCAATTTATTCCTTTGAAAATATTCTGCTAAGTGTGGCATACACATAAATTTAGAAAGTAACCTAATGATCGGACCTCAATAGTGGTTGGTGTTTCACTAGTTTTACAACTTCTAGTACACTTCTACTCAATTTTTAATTATTGAAGTATTTTAATGTATGCTGGTGTATTATTTTCCTCCAAAGTCATCCAGCATGCTTCACTAATTGACAACAAAATCTTATAGGTGTGCTTCATTATTAACTCAAAAAGTAACTTTTTTGATTCGATCTTATATCTAAGTTATATTCAAATTTCCCTATTTATCTCAACATTATCTGCTAACAGTTGTTTTGTTCAGTGATATGAAGAAGAGCTTCACATCATACTTGATTGTTATGACCTTTAAGTTTCTTTTAGTTGATGATTAATCCTTTTCTTATTTTCCCCTTATACCTATATCTATCTATCTATCTATCTATCTATCTATCTATCTATCAATCAATCAATCTATCTATCTATCTTTTCACAGAAACTAGATTGCCCTATAGAATGTTGGAGATTATAAATTTGGCTGGTCAATTTTTAGATGAATTTTTAAAAATGTTCTTTTACCTGCCTATTTCTTTTAAACTGATGGTTATTTTTTTTCCCTCTATGACTTGATTCCTTTTAGCTTTAGGCAAAAAAATATAGGGGAATTTATTGCATAATCAGGTTTTAATAGTCATTGGTAATTCATGCTCAGATTTATTATTTATAAAATTGGGTCTGCAAAATGGTAATTTTATAATTTTATCATTGCTTCACAATACGTATCTTCAGTAATTCTTTAGAAAATGGTTTTTCCACAGTGAAGGGTTGATTATGGTGATATAAAATATTTGATTGTTTTCCTTCATTTATTAACTTGTAGAATATTGGATTATGAAATGCAAAATTGTATTATGAAACATAATGACTCATGTTTAAATATGATTATTTGTTAAATCATAGTTTTTTACATATTTGAGATATTTTAATCTATTGTAATTACATTTCCCTGTGTCCCTTCTCTTCTCTTCCCTTCTTTCCTTCTTTCCTTCTTTCCTTCTTTCCTTCCTTCCTTCCTTTCTTCCTTCCTTCCTTCCTTCCTTCCTTCCTTCCATCTGTGCTTCATTGACCCCATCCTAGGCCACTGGATAATTTAATTTGGTTCATCTATTTCTTTTGTATTGGATTATTAGTCATTGAGTAGTTTCTTTTTCTTTCTAGCACAAGATAACTGGGACTTATCTTGTACATTTTTTGCAGTAAAACTGGAACCAGTTTCTTTCTGGATCTTTAGATGCTGTTAGTACAAATAGATGCTTAGAGATCACAGGCTCTATGATGGTGATCTTCATTGGTGTAGATTGCTTTTCCCTTAGAGCTAGAACACTGTAGGGAGAAAAGGGTATTGAAACCAAGGCTTTGAGACTCAGTATGTATTGGCATTTTGGTGAGGACTGACAGAGGGTTTTTATATGAGTAGTACGCTATTCTACTCCTGAATGTTAAACCTCAAAAGTACATCACAAATACTGTCAACTACTGTTAAATTAAAGAACTTTTGGCAAAAGTTCTAGGCTTTGTTTGAGAATCCTTAAACTATATGCCCAAATTATGTTATTTCTTCCTTTCCTTCATTTCTGTGCTTACAAAATAAATGAGTAATTAAAAAAAACAAGGAAGGAAAAGAAGGATGAAAGAAGGAAAAAGTGAGAAATATGAGTACTGTTTTGGTATTATTGTTGTGTTCATATTGGAAAAAGATACCCTGAGCAAAGAACTTAAAAACTGAAAATTGAGTGAATAGAATTTTTCAGTACAAAATTATTAGCTTTCTTACATTAACTTACTATGAATTTGTTCAATATTAGTGCTTATCAAAAGACTGATCAGGATGCACTGATACATTTTTATTTCACCTTCTTGAAGTACAAGGCTAAGAACCAGAACTTGGATTTTATTTAATTTAACATGATAATTTCACCTCTGGAGATGCATTATATTTTCACTCATGGGTCCCCATTCAAGTTTCCTTAGAGATATTTTTATTCAGTATATTTCTGGTGAAGTTATTGGTGACAAATAAATATTCGAGATGTGAAAAGGATAAGAAAGAATCCAGCTTTCCTACTTTTTAATGAAAAGCTAGTTCCACTACAATTATTCATTGTAACAGTGACTGATTTCCCTTAAGTTTCAGTTAAGATTCATCTGGCTGTTGGCCAGAAAATTTAACTGAGCTGATCGAAACAAGAATGGGAATTTATTAGGTCACAAAACTTGACAAGACTTGGTTTAATTCAGATGGTTAAAAAGTTATTAGCATCAGATTCTCTGAGCCAGTTGTCTCTGCTTTCCTCAGTGACCCCCAGCAAGCACACCAGCATTTTTTAATTGTTTGCACTTGCTATATAGCAAGATGAATGTAGTAGCATCAAATCTTAACTTTTTCAAATCCCAGTTTCAGAAGTAAAAATACTCTTGGAGTCCCACAAAACATGGCTTTGTATGTGTTTGCCTCTGACTGAATTTATCTACCTGTTTTTAAACTAACTTCTTTGGCCAAGGAGATTGAGTCCCTCATTCATTTAAACAATAATATCTTATTCATGGAGAGCATCATGAGGTCAGAAAAAAAAAAGAGAATAGTGAAGAGATAATTTTGGTGGATGGTTACCATCGTAGTGGAAATAGGTGTGGGCAGCAAATAGTAACTAGCCGCTTAATTTCCTGAATCTGGTTTTTAAAAGCTTGAGAATAAAAATAAAAAGTATAAAAATAAAAAGTTGATTTATTTCAATTAAAAATTAAGATTATTTATCATCTTCTAGGCTTACAATGAATACAAGGCCAAGGATTTTTATCATCAATGGATATTATTATTCAAAGCAGAATAAGAACTACCTTTTCACACTGCAAACAATGCTATGGGAAATTTGCAAATCTGCAGTATGAATATTTAACACTCACCTTCTACAATGCCATAATAGACTAAGACAAAGCATGTATTAGCCCATCAAGGATGCATTAGTTTGATATTATATAAATTCATGTTTTAAGTGCAAGAATTCAAAGAAAGTACACTGTAACTTCTACTTTTCCTTTTTAAATTTGCTTCTTTAGCTTATTAGAATATTTGATATTAAAGAACCTTTCTGGTAAATAACTAAATACAAGAAGAAAGAACAGCTTTACATTCCTAAAATAAATCACATATAAAAAATTTAAGCCATATAGATAATTGTTATGTGCTCACTAAGGAAATGAAATATATATTTTGATCACAAATTAATCATATTTATTAATTTTGATTATCATAAAACATAAGAGATGTGGAATACCACTATAGAGAAGAATGCTACCATATAGAAGAATAAAATTTTGAGTCATTTTTAGGAAAATGGATGGATCTTGAGATCATAATGCTAAGTTAAATAAAATAAAGACAGAAGAATAAAAGATTGCATGGTTTCTCTTACACAAGAAACCCACAACACAAATAATTTAAGGAGCAAAATAAAAGAGAGGTGGTAGGAAACTGAAGGGGACTTTATGGGGAGGGGAAGTAAAAGTAATCAAGATGCAATAAGTGTATGTACCAATTTCTCCATATTTATCACAAAAATATACAAACAATAAAAAAGAAAATCATAAAAGAAAAAGATGCAGCAGAATTTAATTTTCTAGAGAGCCAGATTATTCCTAAAAGATGTTATCACCACAAGGAACTTTTTATTTTTAGGAAAAAAATGAAAAATTTTTGGGATTGACAATAAAATAAGTCAGGCTTTAAATGTTGTTAATCTTTCAATTGACAAGCTTAAGAATGATTTCCAATAGTAGGTTGAATTGTTAAATGTGTTATCTTCGGTGAAAGGAAAACTAGAAATTTTGCCAACTATTTGACCTAGCAAAAGCTTTGTGTCAAGTGACAATATTGTAGCTTTTATGAAAACTCCCAATGATATCAATGTTCTTTATCCCACCTGACTTATGTGCTGGATTATACATAAAATTTTGGATTATTAGCAATAACTTTCAATATTAATGTCATATCTTGGATACATTTAGAATAACATATGAAGATACAGAGGGCAGCTTGGTGGTAATATAATATTAATAGTGCATTTATTATACAAACACTTTAGAATTAGTTTAACATAATGTGCTTTCTTAAATGATAAGCAAAGAGATCAGTTTAGTGTATAGGTCTCTCTTATAGATATTAATGGGACCATAGCCCTCAAAAATTTTAGGCTGGTTTCCATAGATGACACTGTGAAATGCTTTCACATAAATCTTCAGGAATGAAGGGTTTATTCCTTTAGTGTTGGAAGTATCTGCATAAAGAGAATCTTCAGCTGTCTGCTGTCTTTAGAATTTGCCAAAAAATGAAGAATGAAGAATAGAGAATGAAGAATAAAGAATGAAGAATGGAGAATTAAGGATGAAGAATGAAGGGAGCTGTCTTGTCTGAGGTTGTAGTGCCCTCCAGGGAGTAGTTCATTACCTGGGAAAGAACAGTGAAGGGATACAAAGGCTCAATTTCTTGTTCCCAACTCAAGGACAACTCTAAAACACATGTCAAGTTCACAGATTCTTTTAGGGGGCTGCATTGCAGCTCAGCTGCACCCTTTGCATATCTTACTTCCTTTTCCTGTCTGTGTTTGTTGATCTCAATAAAGTTCTTTATTAAACAGCAGAGGCATGACATTGGGTTGCACCAACCCATTCCATACAAAATTTTCTACCGTAAATTTGTGCTTTAACATAATAGCAGCTGGCTGTGTGTCTCTTTAGCTGTACCTAGAGGATACAGGAATCAATCTTTGTATTTATCCACTTGGTCTGAGGAACTGCAAGGTATGTGAATGTGTGCAAAAGTATTCAACTGGTATTTTTAGCCACATAGTGCTCTAACACGTTTTGCTTATGTTTACAAGAGCATCACAGTGGGTAAAGTACACCCACACTGCTCTTATGTTCTATAAACATAAATGGAATGTTAATGTGACTCATAGAGCCTATACCTAGGGAAAGAAAAAAACCCATCTGGGTATTTACCCACTTATCAGATGAACAACCAGATGTATACAGGAGATCCAAAGAAATAACAGGTGAGTTTTAGCTATGAAATACTGATTGCTAAATTTTTGTGCATTTAGAATTTGTTTTTAAAAAACTTTTCTTTTGATTTTTCTGCTAGAAGTGCCAAAATCAGTACAGTGGCACACAAAACACCAGATTTGCAGGTTTTGGTGGAGGTTAATATGAACCATCAGATCATTTATGCATGGATGATGAAGATGATGATGACTTTGATGCTGGTCATGTGATCCAAAGTTCCTGTGACAGTGAAATGGAGAAAGAATCAGCTGACACAGATACAGGGAGTGCAGATCTTCTTGATTTGGATGATAATGAAAACAGCAATGTGATTGCATATTTGACTAGCAGAAATGATAGAGAATGGTCAGGAAACCAAATGGAATGATTCAATGTTAGACCGGGGAAAAACACACTGAGGCTCCTGGCAGGAGCACAACCCATTGGACAGAATGCAAGCACTGCCATTCAGTGTTGGAAATCGTGGTCAGACAACACGCTGCAAGCTGGTGTGAAATACACAAACGATGAAATAGAAGTGAAATGTTTTGTACGCATCAATAACTGTACTCAAAAATGTATTTATTATGACACCTGACTAGCAGAACTGGGGCTGTTACAGGCCTGCTGTTCTTAGTAGGACTTTTTCATGGTAATCTCTTGGGCTGAAGTTTGTGGAATAATAATGACACTGAGGAGATTTGATTTCCTTCAAAATTACCTGAGGTTTGATGACAAAACCATCTACCGAGAAAGAGAAAGTACCAGTAATCTGGCTGCTATCCACTCATGGTTGAGAGGTTTGTGGATAGTTGTCAAGAAATTTATACATCATTGGAATACATGACTACAGATGAGTATCTTGCAGCATTTCATGGTCCTGTTAGCTTCAGGCATTATATTCTTCCCCAAAACTTCAAAATATAGAATAAAAATTTATTCTTGTAGATGTGAAGGCTTATTATGCTTTCAACATAGAAATTTATTCTGGAACTCAGCCACCATGTCCTTATTTGTGTAGTAATAAACCAAACAATGTTGTGGACAGTTTTATTGCTCCCATCTCACAAAATAATTAGAATGTGATATTTGACAATTGGTTTGTCGGTTTCCAATTGATATTACATTTGCTAACAGATCACAAGTTGACTTGTGTACAGGAACTGTACACAGGAATACAGCAGAAATTCAAATAAAATGTTGCAGTTTCCAAACAGAATTGTATGGCATAGTTTTTGGATTTCAGAAAGATAGAACATTTACCTCATTATAAAAAAGAAAGTCAAAGTTTCACTGCTGATGTCAACATTGCACCATGATGGAAATATTAATAGGGCAACCTTGACAAAACAGAAGCCTGAGATGAAGACTTTCAACAACAAAACCGAAGGCATAGTAGTGTCGATGAGTTATTCAGCAACTATGATGTCACTTGAAATACGAAGCACGGGCCAGTGATTGTGCTTTCCTTGATCCTAAACATGTGTGGCATAAATAGTTTCATAGTTTACAAAAAAAGTAAGAAGTGCAAAATATCACCGAAAATTTTTCTTACCAGATTGTGACTGGAACTCATAAGAGATCATTTACTGCAGAGGAAAAGTAAAATGTTTCTGTTCAGCAAAGTACACAAAACATTGTGGAGCACACTAGTGAGCGGACAGGTAAGCACACAGGTGCAACATCTCAAAGACCTACTATGACAACAGGAGCACCAAAAAGATGTCACCTGTTCCTTGTAGGAAAGGACAGGAGAATAAAACACACATACTATCAGTGGAAGAGAAACTTGTATGCAGAACATGAAGTTTTCGTGTATGGAGACTGCCTTTGGTTTGACAGTTGAAGAAAAGATTATTTCTGTGGCAGACTTTTTTGTGTTTACATTGTAATTCACATAGTTTTTAATTTCTGATGTCGTCTTTTAGGCTTTCATAAGCAAGAAAACAGCTGATGTGAAAATGTTGATGTCTGTACTAATCACTCATCACAGTTTTATTATTTTATTTTATTGATATCTTGTTTTCCTGCTAAGTGCATATTGTGAAATATAATAGGAAGCTCTTGACAAAAATCAGAAGACAAGAGAGGTAATAAGAATAGTCTGTCACATAGGAAAAAGGAGCTAAGCCTATGTGTTGCCGGTGTGAGACATATACATGGAACGTGCAATTATCATGTGTGATATCTGCCTTGGGAGTGACAATTGAAGCAAAGTGTATTTTTGTGGTACAGTTCTATTGATATTTTCATTGTATTTCATACAGGGATTTATTTTTTTTCTAATTTTATTTTAAAGGGGGTAAAATTAAACACAACAAAACAGAACAGAATGGGACATAAGAAAGCACAAATTTCAAAGCTAGACAATCAGAGATCTTCATTATCTGTCATATTGTCTCTTGTTTTCTTCCAAGTGGTTGTCCATATCTTTGCATACGGGGAGTTCATACTATATAACATAGCCAATCTTTTCACAAGATGTGTAGTTCACTGGCTCCCACTTGCTAAGGGGGGAAGGGGAGACACGGGACAGGGGACAGGACAACATGAGATGTTTGATTCTCAGCTCATGCACCAGCAGGCTCACAGCTGCCCCCCAGAGAGAGGAGGAGTTCCTTGTTCTCCTGGCACCCCAAGTCAACTACATGGTACAGGTCCTGAGGCACCAGGGTCTCCTTCCTTCGGGCTGCCGAAAGTCTGCCACACTCTCAGCCACCCCCCAGAGAGGGGAGGAGCTCCTTGTTCTCCCGGCACCCCAAGTCAACCGCATGGTGCAGGTCCCGAGGTGCCAGGGTCTCTCTCCTGTAGGCCGCTGAAAGTCTGCCACACTCACCTGCTCTTTCTTTCTGATGAATTGACCATTCCATTTCCGAAGTTCTGAAATGCCCAACAGACCACAGAAAGAATTCTCTTTAGGCTCCTGTTTAAAACCAGCAGCTACAGCGATCTTCTGGCCTTGCTTCAGGGCCACTTATATAGGAATTTATTTCTGATGTTCTCTTTTAGGTTTTGTAAGCAAGTACACAGTTGACATGAAAATGTTGATCTTTATTTTAAAATGCACAATACATGTTAAGAATTTATTACATTATTTTATTGATATTTTATTTTCTTGTTAACTAAACATTTTATAATATAATAAGAACCTCTTTACAAAACAGTGAGACCAGCAAGATGTCAAGAATGTCCTACATAAAGGCCAGAAAAGCAAAACACATGTGATGTCAGTGTAAGTAATATGTGTATATGGAATGTGTTATTGTCATGCACAAAGACTGCTGTAGGTATAATAATTTAAGTAAAGATTAGTTGGTATATTTCTATTGATATTTTATTATATTTCATGTAGAAATCTATTTCTGTTGTCATTGTTTAGATTTTGTGCACCAAAAACCATTTGGTGTTGAAAGTTAATGTTGAAAGTTTTGATGCTTTTATATAAACAGTAAATATGTAAGATTTGAAAGTTTATTTTCTGGTATTTTTTCCTGGTAAGTACTAATTGTTTAATATAATAAAATTCATAAAATTAAAATTGATAATTCATCAGTAGAAATATTCTAAGGATGCAAGGGTTTTATGCACCCATAATAATTTGCACATTTATGACACAATTGTTATGCCCCTTTAAATGTCTTACATGTTAATCTCTGATCCTAGGGATTTAACTTCTTGCAAGTGATACCAAGAGTGGACCAAGAATACAGAGAAACTATTGCTAATTTCTTTTGATGTTCTTGACAATGTGATTGAACAAAACTTAAACACTAAGTGTGAATGAGGACCTTCTTGATAGCATTAAAGAGGTTCTCATTTCCTATAGTAGAAAGGATGAAAAGTTGAGTACTCATTCTAGGACTTAATTATGAAAACAGTCCAGTTTATATTTAAAGGCAAGTAATTGAGACCCATCTAGACTGATATCTGAATATCTGGGACTTCAAGATTATCTTGAACTGAAATCCTGCAAAATAGATTCATTTGTTCCTGTGAAGCTTGCTTGATGGTGAGGCAGAAGCTTCTCCTCTGTAATACAGCATGTGCCTCCCTGTCATATGCTTCTACCTCCTTTCTTGGTCTTTGATGTTAATGACTATGGTTAAGTCACCACAGAAACCATCTGAGGAAGTGTGGAGACTGCTAAGGGAAGAAGGAAACTATTATCCCAAGGGAGTGCCAAGATGTAACTATCATGCAGTGACAGAAACGGACCCATAAGCATAGAGTAGATGCTGAACATACTGGACTAAAAGTAGAATTTATTTATATTGGAACGTTCTTCTAAATATGGAGTTGAGCCTCCTTAGTATTATCCTTGGGTGAACATGGTGATAGCATATCTTCTAAATGCATGGAAAAAGCAATGATATACACTAATGTGGAAATACTGTATTTCCATAGAAAATGGGAGAAAAAGAAACAAAAGGCTCATATAAATGGGCATAACAGAATGCATTCAATAATTAAAGTTGAAAATAGCTATCAAATGTTCTGCTAGATGGATTTGAGGTGAAGTAACTTACCGAAGCACTAAGAATGTGTTGATAAGAGGGGATGCTGACGTTATAGAGGTACTGAGAGGTAGCTCTCTTCTCTAGGGCAGACCTGAGAGTAGATAATGCCATTAGAGAACTGCAGTCACTAGTAACACTGAAGATGAATGGATACTTGAACAAATAGGAGCTGTCAGTGGTACAATTTGGGAAAAAAATATACCATATGGAGTTCATCACTTTCCCATATGGGGAAATCACTATACAGACCTATGATTTCAGAGAAAGTCCATGTTACCTGCTATGAAATTTTGAGAACAAAATATGGTTTGATCTTGGGTCAAACAGGACAATTAATTATGGAATACCAAGTAAAGCAACTCTCCCTGTTAAACATGAACTTGATTCTTTTAGCATCAATAAGCAATAATGCTAGATGGTTCATCAGAAACCCACAATATTATGAAAGTCAGAGCTATGGAATGAAGTGCAAGTATAACTGGGAAGTCAGATCAAGTGGCCCATGTAGATACCAGAGGTACATATTATTGTTCACCAGTGTCTTTCCTTTAGCTCTTATCACCATATGGGATATCCTTGACTGCAATCAGGAGGCAGACAAAAACCTACATATGGCCCATGAATGGGTCAGTTAAATATGACACACTAAAAATGTGATGTGTGATTACTGAAGTCTCTATGAGACAGTGCATTTAAAAACAGAGGTGAGGAAAAATCCTCACAATGGGCCAAACTTTTGGGGTACACCTAGTCAGCAATATTGTATAGAAAGAGATGTAGTTCAAAGTTAGAAAAATGATAGATTCACAGGCACAAATGTCATGATCAGGATCTTGTAAGAAGAAATATTAAAAGATTGAGGGTTGGAGGCTCATAAATTGGCATAAAAGAGTGAACACAAAGCATAAATAGCATCATATTGCATGTTAATAACAACCAGAAAGTATTCATGAAAAAGACACTTAAAAAACCCAGTACAATATCTTACCCACTTCATGTCAATGAATCTGTGTTATCAGTTCCAGCAATATTTGCCCAATACAAGGATACAAGGATAAAGTAGCCGTGGCGTTATGGTTTGTGTCTGGATGTTCCCTAAAGCCTCATGTGGTCATGGTGGGGGGCAGGCCTTTCAAAGATGGCTGATTGTAGAGTTTGTGATTGGTTCATTATCTAAGGCTAGGATTGGTGGTGTGAGTGCCTCACCCACCCTGGGTTGGTTATCCTGTATACAATATAAGGTAGGAAAAGTGGCCTGCTCCTCCCTTTTGCTCTTTTAATTTTGTCACTTTTGCTATCTGCTACCTCTCCTGTGAGTGGTTGCCCCTTAGCCTTGCTACCCTGACTTGGAACCAGCTGAATATAAACTGAAACCTCCACAAACTGTAAGCTAAATAAACTATTCCTTCTTTCATCTTGTGTGTAAGATATTTTGTCTCAGCAGTAAGAGAAAAGTAACCAGGACACATGATGACAGGAATACAGACATAGACAAGTTCATTAGTTTGCACTCTGACATATAATGGTTGGATAACTGATGGTATTTCTAAATGATCAGTTACCAGTGAATAGAACCAATTATTATCTCCTAATATGATATCATCACTTGAGAAAACCAACGATATCATTGGTGGCCAATCAACTATATTGTACCTCTTCTTTTTGGAATGTGCAATAATTTATTTTGAAAGAAATAGTCACGCAGTCCTGTTAAGGGTCAGCCTTTCCTGAGCCAGTCTCAGTATTTGAAGGATAATAGAGTTTTTGATCTACTAGTACAGAATCCCCCATAATGTTATTTCTGGCCAAATAACCTAATTTTCAGCAAAGGATGTGCCAGAGTGAGAATGGATCCATAACAATGGAATCTACTCCTAGTAAAATTTATTACTTCATTCAGAGGATGATAGCTTGTTGGAGAGATTGGATGAACACTGAAGGAACAACTGAAACACTAGTCCGGAAGTGATAATTAAAAGACAAAGTCTCACCACACAGGATGAAGTGATACAAGTATATTAAAGGCTTTTATATAGACTGATAAACAGAATACAAAGATACATAAGTATCAATAGTGAAAAACAAGAGTAACTCAACTTATCACCACTCCTAATGACTTAATTGGGGAACTTGTACTACCTGTGTTAAAACTCTAGGATGTGAGCATTTATGGGTGAAAATTCATACATGGTAAAAAGTGTGAGGCCAGGGGATATGGCAAGAGCTTCAGAGAACTATTTTTGGCTTAGGTACAGTGAGTTTATCATGCCAAGGGAATAAGAGACGAGAACTAGAGTCACCCAATAATGTAACAAGGAGGATTACTTGTGAAATCCAAGTAATCATTTGGATAACTTCTGGTTCTGGTTTAACTAATTTTGAAGGTAAAAAGACAAACTCAGTATTCCCCAAATGAGAAAAGCATGGTAATGAGATGCATAGATTTTATCAAAGATGAGCATCTGGATCATACATCCACATAGTTCAGAGAGATTAATATGAGATGAAGATGAGGGATATTTAGAATGGAAAAAGAGGAAGGCGCCAATGACATTACCTGAAGTCCCCAAAACTATTTGCAGGCCATCTTGCTAAATCTCACCCATGTTCCCCAGGAAGAGGCACACACTGGAATCCTAAAGGAGCTATTCCCAGAACATATACATCTGAGAATGAAATGCACATGAGTGACCCTAGTGTGAGTTGTTGTGGTTGTTGCTTTTGCTGTCTTGATTTCCTTTAGGAATCCAAGATTCATTCCTCCAGCTCCTGAGAGGTACAAAGAGACTGAAATTAGTGATTTCCTTTGG
>PVJX010022022.1:0-31133 GCA_004027295.1 Dolichotis patagonum | reverse complement strand
CCCAGCAAATAGTTTAAAATACAGCATCTTACACTGTCTTTGTCACAGCAGGCAATGAATATCTGCTGAATAATGAACTACAAGATTGCCTGAAAACCTGTGCTAAGTAACAGAATCCAGACACAAAAGCTCACCTATGCGGTACCCTTTGATATAAGAAGTGCCGAATTCACTACTGCATAGAATGAGAAAACTGATTAGTGGCTGCCAGGGCCAGAGAGATTAGGGAGGAATGGAGAGAATCGGCATAATTGGTTTAAGGTTTCTTTTTGTGTGTGTGTGTGTGTATGTACCAAGGATCGAACTCACAATCTTGCGCTTGCCAGGCAGGCACTTATACCACTGAGCTAACTCCCTGGCCCCTGTTTCCATATATATATATCTCAGGAGTCACACTTGTGCTTGCCAGGATAGGCACTTATGGTGATGGACTATCTTCCTGGCCCTAAGATTTCTTTTTCGAAAAAAAATGTTCTAAAGTTTGATAGTGGAAATGGCTGTACTACATTGTACATATACTAAAATATATTAAAAGCCACTGGATTGTACTTTATTTTTTGAGCTAGGGTCTCACTGTGCAGTTCAGGTGGGGCCTTAAACTGTGTAGCCCAGGTTAGCCTTGAACTCACGGCAATCTTTTTGCCTCAGCCTCCCGAGTGCTGGGATTACTGGAGAGAGCCACCATGCCCAGCTTGAATGGTATGCTTTAAAATTACTAAAATGAATTTTACCTCAGTAAAGAAGATCCCCATGATGGGAGGGTTGCCATACAAACTTTATGGGGTGGGTATTTGGTCTATTTTGAGACAGTGGAGAGAGAACATGCTGTTTGCAGATGGGATAAAGAGGTACAGGTGAGAGAGGGAGTCCACAGTCTCACATGAGTCTCAGGTGGGACACACAGATCTGTGAGTGGTGGGGAACTGGGAACTCCAAAAGCCCCAGGGTGCCTGGAGCTGCCCGAGCACATGGAGCAAAAGGAGAAGCAGACCATCCTCAGATGTCAGATAATGGGAAGAGCAAGCCCCACTGGTGCTGGGTAACTGCAGTCCCCGCTAAGTGGAAGGCTGAGTTGGGAGGATCATTTGAGCTCAGGAATTCATGATCAGCCAAAGCCCACTTCAAAAATAAACAAAAAGAGCAACTAAGATAGATCATGTACAGATACAAGTTCCCTATGATGAAGTGATCCTTATGTATATCTAAATTGTACCAATAAACTAAATAAATAAATACGTAGGAAACCAGAAAGGAAGGCGGAAACACCACTAAAGTCAGAAGTATCAGTGAAGCCAAAGATGCAGAAGTCAAGGATGCAGCAATTGGCAGTTTTTTAGTCTAAACCGTCTTCTTGAGTAAAAAAGGAACTGGAAGATCCTGCAGATTTGGTGGCAACAGAGCCTGGACTTGTGGTGGTCTCAGAGGAGGTAGGAGGGGCAGAAGCCAGGCTGGAGCAGGGGGAGGAAAAAGGGAAAATCAGCCATGAGCCCTGCACACATCCTTCTGGAAGCAGCACACAGGATAGGAGAAGATCCAGGCAGGAGGAAAATGCAGGGTCTGGGAGTCTGCACAAGGTAGGAAACCCCAAACGATGCCAGCAGAGGGGTCAGGGGTGCAGGGGAGGAGTGGACACAACAAAGGGAGGAGGGTGACAGACAGTCACTGGAGACAGTCAACCAAGTGAGCACAGGATGACTGTGGAAGTAGCATCTGAGTTCCTTTCTCTCCCTGATGGACCCTGGGGGACAGGAGAGTAGGGAAAGTTTGGGGGAACAAACTTTTGAGAACTAAGGCTGGTCAGCAACAGCTGAAGGCCCGTTAAGTTCAGTGGCCATGAACGTGGCAGGGGACCATGTCAGAGGCAAACACAAAGGACCCAGGAAGGTAGGGTGGAAGAGTACAAGCAAGGAAGCTCAAGATGTTGGTAGGAGAATGGTGGGAAAGAGAGGGCTCTAAATTGAACAGGAGGCAGTGAAGACAGGACAGAGGAGGTGGACAGAGAGGAGACAGCCAGGAGTCACAGAATGGATGAATGAGACAAGGGGGGGAGGCCAGAAAGAGGGCTGTCTGATGGGCTGTTTTTGGAGGTGACATTTCAGACTGTGACGAGGATGGGCATGTCAACACAAGCAGGAGGAGGAAGTCAAATGGAGAAGCTCAGGGAACAGCCATAAAGATGCCAATGGGACCACTCACACAGACTTTCAGAGGCTTGCGATCTCTTAGGGCCCAGGACTGAGACAGCAGGCGATGCAGCCCGAGACTTTGCTGCTTGGGAGCCAGGAGTAGAGGCCGTGACAGCAAGGAGGGGCAGCTGGAGCATGGAGCCTCAGTGGCCCCCAGGGGCATCACGGAGGGTAGAGGAGGGCTTCCCAGGGAGTCACCAAGGGCAGAAAACTGGCAACCCCTGTGGTTTCGAGTCTGCCCCTGGAGTGGTGGTAGTTGGGGGAGGTGTATGGAGGCAGAGTTGGATTGGGGTAGGATGAAGAGGCACAGTGACATCTCAAGAGTTGGGGAAGTAACAGGACAAGTTTATAAAGGATGGTGGGAAGGTCAGGAAGAAGAATGCAAGAGAGAAAGCCCACACATCCTGGCAGGGTAAGAACAGAGAAGGAAAAAAAGTCTATGGAAATATCATCGGTAGTGTCAGAGGAGAGAGACTCTTGTCATTCAGAACATGCATCTTAGCTTCCTGACCCAAGTCTTCCCCTTCCAACTGCCAATGAATGGGCACCTGCCTGCCTGGAGCTTCCACTGGCTCCCCACTGCCCAGTGCAATCACAGCCATGTGCTCACACCAGTGTTCAAGGCCTTGCACCATCCAGTCCTGACCTACTGTCCTACCCTTCATCTCACAACCCCCACCAACTTGCCTTTGCTCCTTTTCGGGCCTGTCTTTGTGCAGCTGCCCTCACTCAAGAGTGCCTGTAACACTTTCCACCACCTACCACCCCCACAGGCCCTTACTTCTCTTTCTTCTGCCAACAAGTCCTGGAATCAATCCTTCCTCTTCCAGACAAAACGCGACCCAGGCCAGGGGGCACTGTACTGAAGTACAGTGCTGCACACCCACTAGGCTGCCCTTAGCCCCACAGATGGCAGTAGGACTGGTCCCCAGGGCACTTTCAGAAGAACCAGCTAGAAACCCCACCTCCCATCAGAAGGGGTTTTACTCCCTGGACCAGGGTGGGCCACCCAGGGTCCCTACCTGTAAGCAACATGAGCCAGGGCAGCAGGAGGAGGGCGGCAGTGTGGAGGGGCGCGTGGGCCTGCAGCAGGGCTGACAGGGCGGGGCCCAGCAGCACAGAGACGTGGAGCAGGACACCAGAGGTGTGCAGCAGCAGGCACAGGAAGTGCCGGTAGTTGTGGAAGCCCACGCAGCGGCCCAAGAGGCGGCAGTGATGGTCCCGACGCAGGATGCAGACACGGCAGGCAGAGCAATGCCCACTACGTGGTGGCACTTGGCTCTGACACTGGTAGCAGAAACTGCAGCAAAGGAGCCACAGACAAGGTCAGGACCAGCAGCTCTGAGTGCCCCAGATCCCACCCAGTGTAAGCCTCTGCACCCATCCTGGTCAAGCCTCAGGTTCCCTGCAGAAAAAGCAGGTTAAGACTCCCCAGGCGCAGGCCAGGAATTTAGCTCAGTGGCTTAAGCGCCTGCTTCGCAAGTGCAAGCTCATGAGTTCGATCCCTGGTACCAAAAAAAAAAAAAAAAAGACTCCCCAGGCTCTCCTGGGCAAGGGCTGCAGGTCTGGGATGGCTTCCCACTCTGACATCCCCAGGCCTAAGGCCTTTCTCTGACCACTAACCCCCAATCTTCTCACACCTTCCACACTGCCCCAAATCACTATGACCTGTCCCTGCCATTGTCACAGTAGCCTCTTGACTATCAACTCCAAGCATAATCTCACCCCAGAAGCCAGACTGAGCCATCTAAAGCTTACTTGATGTCACTACTCTGCTCAAAACCCTTTAATGGCTGTCTATTTTCTTGCAGTGAAAAGCAAAGCCTTCAATGTGGTGGAAGGTCTTTATGGCTCTAACCTCTCTCACTTCACCCCTATCACTCTGGATGTCTTGCTGTTCTGGGAATATGCTAGCCACACAACCTCAAGGTCTTTGCATGGTCTGGCCCCTCTGCCTGGAACATGCTGTCCTCAAATGCCCACAAAGCTAACTCATCTCCAAATTTTTCTCAAAAGCCTCAATGAGGTATCCCTTGACTACCTATTTATTTATTTTTATGGGGAGGGCAGTGAGATAGGGTCTTGCTATACAGTGCAGGCTGGTCTTGAACTTGAGGGGATCCTCCTGCCTCAGCCTCTCAGCTGAGATTACAGGCATGCGCCACCACACCCAGCATTTGTTTTTAATTGCAATGTTCACACTATGATTTCTGAATATAGTGCAGAATTATTAAACCAAGTGATTTTTTTTTTTTTTTTTTTTTTTTTTTTTTTGGTACCAGGGATGGAACTCACAACCTGGTGGCTGCCAGGCAGGCACTTACACTGCTGAGCTAAATCCCCAGCCCTAAATCAATGTGATTAACAAATCCATCCACTCAGTTATTTCTGATGGTGAGGGCTGACTATTTAAAACAGAAACCTGAATTTCCTTTACCCTGCTTGCTTTCTTTATGCATCAAGGATTGAACCCAAAGAGCAATGGGTTACATCTCCAGCATCACCACTCCCCCCCCCTTTTTTTTTGGTACTGGGGATTGAACCCAGGGCCTTGGTACTGAGCAACATCTTCAGTCCTTTTTATTTTTGGGATAGGGTCTCACTTAGTCATTAAATTATCTAGGCCCTTGCTATTTTCCTGCCTCAGCTTCCGAAGGTGCCAGGACTACAGAGCACACCACTACATCTGGCTTCCAACCCTTTTTAAATTTTTCTTTTTTTTGTACCGGGGATCGAACTCATGACCTTGCGCTTGCCAGGTAGGCGCTTAAGCCACTGAGCTAAATCCCCGGACCCTTTTAAAATTATATTTTGAGCCAAGGTCTCCCTAAGTTGAACAGATAGCGCTGCTCTAATTTTTGTTCCCACACCACTGATGTCTGACATTTTATGTAATTTACATATTTATCAGATCTATAGTTTATCCTGTCCCCCTGAGATCTATTCTAAGCAGTGGAGAATCAGTTTTATTGTACCCCCGTCCCTGAAATAGTATCCTGCACATTGGAGGTGCTCAATAAATATTTGAGTGGATAAAATAATACTCATTCTCGCTCTTCCGTCCCAAGTTTTGTGGCTCTAACAACCCAGCTGAAACGAAATTTGGTTCGAACATCTCGGGTCTGGGGCCCCTCCCCCGTCCCGGACCTCCCCTTGTGCCCGCGAAACCGGCGCCCCACTCACGCCCAGCCCTGGCCCAAGCCGCGGCCGGCCAGCATCACGCCTCGGATGCTGGGGTCCGAGCGCAGGAACAGCCCCACGTTGCCCAGCAGATTAAGCAACTGGAAGGCGGCCAACGCGAGCTGCAAGGCCCGGGCTAGGGGTCCCAGCGGGGGCGGCCCGGGACCTAGCACAAGCACATAAGCCAGCTCCAGGACCACCGCGGCAACCCACAGCGTCGTGAACACGAGAGGCAGCCGCGCGGGCGAGCCCTCTGCGTTCCCCGAAGCCCACAGCTGCCCCATGGCCTGGACCCACTGGCTCTGGGAGCTTTAGGACCCAGCCGCTTCCGCATTAGGGCAGGGATAGCGGCAGACGGACGTCTTCAGCGACCAATAGAGACTCCAAAGGGGTGCGCTGAGTGCTAGACTCAAAGGGAGGGGTCGTGGATGACCAGAGATGATTGGTCAACTGAACGAGCCAGGCGGTGCTCAAAATCTGATTGGTGCTAGAGTCCAGGAGACGCCGCTATATCATCACCCCGCCCATCTCTCAGACTCCGCCCCTACAGCGGAAGCTCCGCCCTCCGGTGGAGCTGGCTGGCACTCCCGCAAGATTGGGTTGCAACCTGCGTGGCGTCGGGGTTTCCCGGCTCAGCACATTCTCCCCCACCACCCCACAGCCGCCCCGATATTAATAGCTCTGCGCAGGACCATCCAGCTGGCTAGGAGCCCCTGCCTATGCTCGGGTGTCTCCTTCATCACCCCAGAAAACATTAAAACAGCTCGGTACCCCCGTGTTCTAATCTGTTCCCCATCCGCGAGGCGCGGGAAGAGGCTCAGGAGAAGGCCCCGAGGGCAGCCCTTAGGGCGTTCTGCAACCACTGTCATTGTAGTCATCTCGATTTTACAGACGAGGAAACAGAGAGGGCCTGCGGCTTCCCTGAGGTCACACAGCACCCAAGCCGCGGAGCTAGGACCAAACCCCGCATCTCTGCTACGAAACCCACCCTGGCATCTCCCAATTACTCAACCCCTGGCTCCAATGCAATCTCTAGTTTGGTCCCGACCCGAAAGCCCTAGCCCCTGTCCGGCCCCACCCTCTTCCCCCATATTTAGTGCGAACCCGATCCGGGGCTGGGCCGGGCCCTACTTAACGGGGCCGGGGTGTCCCAGAGCGCGCGGAGCGGAGCGGAGCCAGGAGCCAGAGCGAGATGATGATGGTTATGCAGCCAGAGGGTCTGGGGGCCGGGGAGAGCCCCTTCGCGGGCGGTGGGGGCGGCGAGTACATGGAACAGGAGGAGGACTGGGACCGCGACCTGCTGCTGGACCCGGCCTGGGAGAAACAGCAGCGGAAAGTGAGTGTTCGCCCATTTCCCCACGGCAAAACTGAGGCCTGGGAGACCAGGCCGTGTGTCTTGAGCATCTCAACGGTGCAGGGGCACAACCCGACATACCCCAGTCTGCCACTGCCCAGCCCAGACTCTGCCCACCGGCCTGCTGCTGTCCCCTAGGGCTGGAAATGCAGGCTGGGAGCCTTCATGAGGGTCTAGGGTTTATTCCTCTGGGCTTCCTGCCCCACTTCTGCTGGCAAAAAACAGATTGGGCAAAGCCCGGGAGATGCAAGTTGGGGGGACAGGGTTCAGAGAGAATAATGTCTCCACACCCACTCTGCTCTCTAGTTAAGTATTCTGAGACCTCACTCTGAAGGAAACACCTTGGACCCTGGGGGACTTGGGAGTGTGGGGGAGGGGGATATCTCAAATCCCACTCCGCCCTCTTCTCTGTATACTTTCTAGGGTCCGCAGTTACTCTATTTCATTTGACAGTTGAGGAAATTGAGGCTCAGAAAGAGGCAGAGATGGGTTTGAAATCATACACTGTCAGAAAACAGGAGCCTTCTATCTGGGTCCTTTGTCCCACTCCCACTCTTTCCCAAGATGCCCCTCCTGCTTCAGTCACCCTGAGTCTGCTGAAAAGGCCACAGGGTTGGGGAGGAGGGGAGCCCCGGGTCCCCTTACGCGGTAACCTGACGCTCCAGCCAGATGGGCACTTTGTGCTGAGACAGCACCTTGGAGGAGTCTAAGAGGAGCCCGTGGGCAGCTGCAGCCCTGCCCAGCCTTGTAGGGCACTTGGGCCCTCCTCCCTCCCTGAACTATTTTCATTCCCAGACTTTCCCCAGTGGAGGGGGCAGGACACCTGGGTTCCCTAAAGAGAAAGTGATCCCAGCTTGAGTGAGAAAAATTTGAGGAGTGGCAGAGGAGGGTTAGGGAGGGCACCGTGAAGTCATCAGGCACTGCTGAGTGTTTGGCAACAGAGCTGGGACTCCTGGACAGGGCAGGGAGCTGGGTGCTGTGTGGAATTTGAAGGATCTAAGAATCCTAGAATCTAGAATCAGAGCACTTCCGCTGGGTTAGGTGTCAGGAATTGATCCCAGGGGTTTCGAGGCTGAGCTGACTCTCCTGGGGTGTCCTGGTTGATACACTGCCCCCCCCAGGCTGCCCGTGCACCTGTCTCCCAGCATGGCTGTGGTCCCTGGATTTGGTAATCTCCGGTGATGTCATCCCTGCTCCGGGCTCCAGCTGTCATTTGCTTTGTAACAACTCCTATCCCCACCCCCACCACTCAGGATTCTCCCATGTGCAGGTCCACATGACCCTCATGGGACACATGCCAGTCTATATCTTGCCTTTGTCATCTAAAATATCAGAGGTATCCATTTATCCCAGCTTACAGCTACCCACTCCATCCATTCTTCCCTTAGCTGCCCATGGTAGATCTTCTCTTGGTCAATTAGTATCCGCCCATTATTGGTCATTTGGGTCATTCCTTCACATCCAAGGTTATTTATCACAAGGTTGTAAGAAGTATCTTTGTATACCTTTAATCATCATTTTAACCCTGCCCCATCCCTGCTCCTTCGTGCTGTCTTTCTTAGCAGTAACTCCTTCATCCAATCATTTCCACGGACCTGGAACACTCCTCCTTCCTCACACCTGATGCCTGCTCTTTATACGAAAACATCTGTAGGGCAGGTGTGGTGGCATGTGCCTGTAATCCCAGCATTCAGGAGGCTGAGGCAGCTGGATCGCTGTGAGTTCAAGGCCAGTTTGCACTACTTAGTGAGACCCTGTCTCAAAAAAAAAAAAAAAAACACCAAAAATATTTGTTTAATAAACGTTTCTTAAGACGTTCCAGTGCTATTGGGTGTCGGGATTCAGCAAGAGACAAAATAAAGCACCTGCCTCTTACCTCAAACCCTGTCCTTTCCTCCCCCAACACCCTTCCTCTCTTGCCCTTGGCCCCCTCGACACCTCCTCCTTGCTTGTCCCTGCTGCTCTGCCAAGCCCTTATCTCCACTCTGGAACCAGAAGGAGCTTTCTGGAACACAGCTCTGCCCACCTCCCTTCTCCCCGAAGCTTTGCTGACTCCCTGTGGCTCTCGGGATCAAGTTCAAACTCCCCAGCTTAACATCCAAGATCGTGCATGACCTGGCCCCTGTCACCCCTCCGGCCTGCCTCTCATCACTGATGCCCTAACACCCCCAGCTTCATTCCAGCAATGCCCAGAAAGTTAAGCCCCACAAACAGAGCAAATCTCAACAAGTGGCTGCCCCTGCCTGGAAAGGTCTTATCTGCCCTTGTCTGTGTAGCTCCTGCCCTTCTCTTGCAACTCTGATCAAGTGTCAGGCCCTCCCTTTGGGGGCTGACATCCCCTCCTCACCAATTTTGTTCTCGCTAGTGAGACACAGAGCACCCAGACCCCAGGGTTAGAAAGAACTGCGGAGACAAACGCCCTCTCTGCTTAGGTCCCCACTGGGTAGTACTAAGTATGCAGTTACACACCACCAGTGACTGGAAGCTCACTCCAGAAGCCAGATGAGGCTGGGCCTGAGTGCTTGGTGAATCATCCACAGCCTTGCATACTCCAGGTCTCCCCGCAAGCCAATCCATAGGTCTCTGGGCGCATGTGCCTCCATCTAGAATTTCTGAGTTTGTATCTCTGCCCTAACCCTGCAACTTAGGGGACCCCGCATTCTGGGAATGTTTAAGTCCCCTTCCAGTCCTTAAAATCAGCCAAGCTGGGTATGGTGATGGTGGTACATGCCTGTAATCCCAGCACTTGGGAGGACTGCTGTGAGTTCAAGGTCAGCCTGGGGTACACAGTGAGTTCAAGGTCAGCCTGAACTACATAGCAAGACCTTGTCTCAAAAATTAAATTAAATTAAATTTTAAAAAGTCAGCCAAGGCTAGAACGCTAGTTACAGAACTAGCACAAATCCAATTTTCTCCCTTTCATGACAGCTAAAGCTCAGAGAGAGAGAGGGAGAGAGAGAGAGGTTAGCCCAGTCCAGGACCCAAGCAAATTAGCACCGGGCCTTGGGCTCTGAGATGTGCCCTGCCTGAGTAGCCAGTCATACGTTCTCAGCACTGTCTTCTGTCCCCAGACCTTCACTGCCTGGTGCAACTCACACCTGCGTAAGGCAGGCACCCAGATTGAGAACATTGAGGAGGATTTCCGCAATGGCCTCAAGCTGATGCTGCTCCTGGAGGTCATCTCAGGTGAGGGTGCACATTCATACTCAGTGCCCCAGGACCCAGGGGAATGGGGAAGCTGGGACCACGATGGAGCGAGCTCTGGAGGGAACTTGGCAGGGTAGGGGGTCCCTGGGGACAGTGTCTTCAGCTGCTTCTCATGAGCTTCAACTCTTGATTTTTCTTCTCCTCAGGAGAGAGGCTACCCAGGCCAGACAAAGGCAAAATGCGCTTTCACAAAATCGCCAATGTCAACAAGGCCCTGGACTTCATTGCCAGCAAGGGGGTGAAGCTGGTGTCCATTGGTGCTGAAGGTGAGGAGGGGCAGGAGAAGGCCTTCAGGGAGCAGGGAAGCTCTTCTGGCATCAACAAGTCACCTGTGTGAACCTCAGTTTCCTCATCTCGACAATGGGCATAGTCATCCCTGCCTCACAGAAGAGACCAAAAGGAATAAATATACCCTAAGTGCATGCCAGCACAGCACCTGGCACCTAAAATTTAAATAATTTTAAAATAACAGTACAGTCGGGCAATGCAGCACATGCTTGTAATCCTAGCAGTAGGGAGGCTGAGGCAGGAGAATGTAGAGTCAAGTCTAGCCTTGACTACATAGTAATATACTGTCTCAAAAGAAACATACAAATAAATAACTACACATGCTTACTGAGCACCTGCTATGTGCTCAATTATAGGGTGACAGCCCTGGGCACTCAGGCCTCAAGTGTGGCCTGTTCTCTGTCTTCCACCCTCCAGAGATTGTTGATGGGAACCTGAAGATGACCCTGGGCATGATCTGGACCATCATCCTCCGCTTCGCCATCCAGGACATCTCCGTGGAGGGTGAGTGGTGAGCGAGAAGGCCAGGGCAAGGGAAGGGCTGGCTCAGATCCCCTCCCAACCAATGCTCCCATTCCTGTGTCCCCTTCAGAAACCTCTGCCAAGGAAGGCCTGCTGTTGTGGTGCCAGCGGAAGACTGCACCATACCGAAATGTTAATGTGCAGAACTTTCACACCAGGTCTGTAAGCTCATCAACACTGAGGAGCAGAGGGGACCCTGCGTGGTCAGGAAGGGCACTGAGCAGGGCCTCTGTCCCAAGCACCAGGCCAAGGAGGGATCACTGTGTCTAAAAATAGGAGGCCTTGGTAAATGTTGAATCCAGGAAGGTTACCGAGAAATCCTGCAGCAGGGATCATATGAGACATCCCTGGAAGGTGTTCCGATCAGAGATGGGGTGGAGGCCAATTGCAGCTAGAAATGAACCAGTCTAAGCACAGGGGATCCGGGGAGCCCAGAGGAGATGGGCTAAGTCTAGCAATGAGGGCACTTGCAGAGTGCAGAAGTGTGTACTTCACTCCCTTCACCAGATGAAGCCAGCCTGTTGGGGTGCTCCTGGGCCGAGGGCGGGGCATGGCCTCAGTTTGACCCCAGGCCTGACACTCTCTGTCTCTGTCTAGCTGGAAAGATGGCCTGGCCCTCTGTGCTCTCATCCACCGACATCGGCCTGACCTCATCGACTATGCCAAACTGCGCAAGGTGGGCTCTGCCCCACCCTGGCCCCAACTCCTCAACCTCTGCTCTCAGCTGACCTTTGACTTCTCCCTGTCACATCCATCTAGGATGACCCCATTGGCAACCTGAACACTGCCTTTGAGGTGGCGGAGAAATACCTGGACATCCCCAAGATGTTGGATGCAGAAGGTAAGATGGAGGCTCGTGCAGGCCAGGACCATCTCTTCCTCACGGGCAGGTGTCCAGTTGCCATACCTGCACCCTGCTCTTCCTTCCTCCTGGGGTGCTCCAGCCCTCATCCTGATTCCTGGCTCCAATCCTTCCTTTCACTGGCCCCTTCTCCAGGAGCCCTCTGTAGGGTCTCCCTGCTCTGTCCTGCCTCTCCCCATGGAATATCTCTACCCCCTGCCTCATATCCCAGTTCTCTGGGTTACCTGGGATAATGTTGGTCTCCCAAAACTGGTAGCCCCTCTGGGGTACATCCTACCTCTGACTGTGACTGAGCAAAGCATTTAATGAAGCAGTAGAATTTTCTGAGGAGCCACTGTGAATGGTGCTCTGGCTGCGTGGGCACCAATGGAGGAGACTGGTTCTGGGCCTGGAGCACATAGATGTGGGGAAAAAACAGTCAGAGTCAGGGTACTGGGTAGTGTAACTGGTGCCCCATGAGGGTCCCAGTGTCTGCTCAGTCACCATGGCTTTATGATTTGCTCAACCCACGGAGGGGGAGGTTGCCAGGTGATCAGAGAGGGCTTCAGGAAAGAGAAAGATGCTGGGCTTGGACTAGCTGGCAGCTGGTGAGTAGATGTCTCCATCACTGCCATTCCAAGGGGCTTCTCTGCGTGGGAGGCAAGAGGGCTCAGCTCATTCTCTTTCCTGGGTTTGGTCAACATACACCTTGCTGCCCTCCCCCAGACATCGTGAACACCCCCAAGCCAGATGAGAAAGCCATCATGACCTATGTTTCCTGCTTCTACCATGCTTTTGCTGGGGCTGAGCAGGTAAGGAGGGCCTGGATGCTGATCCCCTGGGGTTGAGGAGGTTGAGGAGCCTCATCGCTACTTCTGGCCAGGTCCCAGAGCCCCATCTTGACAGAGGCTCAACATCTGAAGATGCCTAATCATGTAGGTCTAAGGGTGCCACTGTCCTAAGTGCAAGTACTTGACCTCAGGGAGCTCAGGAACAGAGGCCTCTGGCCTAGAAGCTCCCTCCCCAACATAGGAGATCTGCTCCCTTCGTCCCCCCACCAGTCCAGGTTTTCAAGGCTTTACAGAAGGAGGCTGGGTCAGGGATGTCTGGGGTACTTTGTCTTAAAGCCAACCCTCCTGCCCACCCCATCACAGGCAGAGACAGCTGCCAACAGGATCTGTAAGGTGCTAGCTGTGAACCAGGAAAATGAGAAGCTGATGGAGGAGTATGAGAAGCTGGCCAGTGAGGTGAGGCTGGGGCAGGAGGGCCCCTTTCAGCTTTCTCCCCATGTTGGCCCTGCTGGCCTTCCGACCCTGCTAACCCCTCTGCATGGGCCTGCAGAGCCTCTTTCTTCTTAGAGTGAGCTGCAGCCTCCTCCTATTCCAACCTGTGCATCACTTGCCCTTCTGCCTAAGTTCCCAGGTGTTCCGTGATCCACTTATCATTCAGTCATTGTTATTCATTGACACATCCCCTTGTATTCAGGTAGCCATTTGGCCCTTTGTTCTATACTAACCTATACAGACCCCTAGACCCAGAAATGAACTATCTTGGAACTGGAGGTACAGTTCAGTGGTAGAGCACTTGCCTAGCATGCATGAAGCCCCGGGTTTGTGACACTCCAGCACTTACAAAAAAAAATAACTGTCCTGTTCTTTTCCTGACAAAGGGGACAGATTACTGTATTCTGTCCTCTATAGTGAAAGTTACTCCACGTACTTGAAGCCCAGCCTTCTGGTGTGGGTGGAAAAGAGTAGGTGAGGTGGGCAGTTAGCTCAGCACTCTGCTTTGTCCCTGTCTGGCTGTGACAGCTGCTGGAGTGGATCCGCCGCACTGTCCCATGGCTGGAGAACCGGGTGGGTGAGCCCAGCATGAGTGCCATGCAGCGCAAGCTGGAGGACTTTAGGGACTACCGGCGCCTGCACAAGCCACCTCGAGTTCAGGAGAAGTGCCAGCTGGAGATCAACTTCAACACACTGCAGACCAAGCTGCGGCTGAGCCACCGGCCTGCCTTCATGCCCTCCGAGGGCAAGCTGGTCTCGGTGAGCCAGGCTGGGCCCGGGGGTGCCCTAGTTCTGCCCATGTACTCTGGAGACCTTAGGTTCTGCCTCCCCATCTGTGCAATGGGTGAACTGTGATGGAGGCCACATCTGCCTGCCCCACAGGACATTGCCAACGCGTGGCGAGGGTTGGAGCAAGTGGAAAAGGGCTATGAAGACTGGCTGCTCTCTGAGATCCGGCGTCTACAGAGGCTGCAGCACCTGGCTGAGAAGTTCCAGCAGAAGGCCTCCCTGCATGAAGCCTGGACCCGGGGTAGGTGCACCTCATGGGTTTGGAGTTTCTCCTGGAGTGGAGTCCCAGCAAAATGTCAGGACAGGGGGAGGTCCTCTGCAGGGAAGCTGGAGACCAGATTTCTAATCCTGCTCTAACTTGCTGCAACTTTGGCCCATTTTGGGACCACAGTTTTTTTTATCTGTAAACTCAGGCCTCTAAACCCTCCCTCTAGATGCTGGTCCTGTCTTTTATGATTAATTTGTCAAAAAGCATTGTGCTTGTATATATAGTAGGTGTCCAAGGGTGATAACCCCAACATTACTTATGTCATACTGATGTGAAATATTATTATTAGGTTGAGGAAGTTGAAATACTATTATTAGGTTGAGGAAGTTCATGTCTACTAATTTACTGAGTGGCTTTTAAGAAAAAATGTTGGAAGAAGCTTTGTTATTTTACCTTTCACATCATAAAGCCTACCATTTAATTTTCAAAAATCACTGCATAAAGTCACTCATTCAGTATTTTGTCAGACTTTAATCAGACAATTAAATCCTGCCAAAAATAATGAACAGTGAAAATGGATAATAAAATAATAAAAAACAATTAAAACATAATAAGTATAATAAAACATAATAAAAACAATAGTTGGACTAAGAATTTCTTAAAATTACAGCTACTTATGTGGTGCTGAAGAGCTCTCTGAAGCTTTACAATTCAGGTATCTCCTCTGTAAAATACAGTAGCACTCAATAAAGTGGTCCTACTGCTACTATGATTATGCAGGTCTTTAGTTGCAAAATTAAGGCAATTATCACTCACAAAGTATTTTTATATTCATTATGCACTCATCCAACGAATATTCTGTTCATTAAGGGCTACCAAGGGCCCATAACTGTGCCAAGCTCTGGAGAAACAGTGGGGAACGAGAAAATCGGGACTCACAGAGACACTGAGAGGTAGTTAGCGTCCAAATAATTCCAAATTCCATGGTATCTCAGAGGAAAAGCCCTAGGGTTGGCTGGGCAGATGTCATCAGCTGGCCTGCAGCCTGGCCGAACCCCCTGCTCCTGCGGCGGCCGCTACCAGGTGACAAGCTGGACCTCTCTCTGAGCAGGGAAGGAGGACATGCTAACCCAGCGCGACTACGAGTCAGCTTCGCTACAGGAGGTGCGGGCGTTGCTGAGGCGCCACGAAGCCTTTGAGAGCGACCTGGCAGCGCATCAGGACCGTGTGGAGCACATCGCAGCACTAGCCCAGGAGCTCAAGTGCGCATGACTGACCCGCCCGAGACCACGCCCCTTCATAGCCCCGCCCCCTTGATGCTGAGCCCGCCCTGCACCCAACCTCTCCGGCCCATGTCCTCCACAGGACTCGGGCTGTCCTGGGTTTCCTAACTGGCAGCTGTACCCGCGCCCTTGCACCGTTCGCTACTCCCCTTCTGGAACCCCAGTTCCACCTCCTTACCCCTGTACTGCATCTGTCCCACTCCGTGGCTTGACTCCTAACCTGGCCGCTCCTTTTACCTTGGGCCCCAGCCTACTACCCTAAATGTCGCCCTCAGCTTTGGACTCCATCACCTCCTGCAAAACTACCCTCTTTCGCATAATCCTGCTTCTGACACCTCAGGCCCCCACTCCAGCCAAGCACCTCCAAGGCCTAGAGCTGAGAAAGCAGAATGCCTACCTGGGGTCCCCCCTGCAGAAACTGCTCTATCCCTCTCCTGCCCTGGGTCACCTATGCCTTCGCCACCACCATGGGCGCTGGTTCGAGGCCTGGGAGCCCTGGGAGGACTCAGGCCTCTTCTCACCCGCAGTGAGCTGGACTACCACGAGGCGGCCTCAGTGAACAGCCGCTGCCAGGCTATCTGTGACCAATGGGACAACTTGGGCACTCTGACCCAGAAGAGACGGGATGCACTAGAGGTGGAGTCTGGGGCCAGGTAGCTGAGGGCCGGGGAGTGAGGCTGTGCCCTCTGGGGAAGCACTGACTTGCTGTCCTCTTGGCCTGTAGCGGATGGAGAAGCTCCTGGAAACCATCGATCAGCTGCAGCTGGAGTTTGCACGGCGGGCAGCGCCCTTCAACAACTGGCTGGATGGAGCAGTGGAGGACCTACAGGACGTTTGGCTGGTGCACTCAGTGGAGGAGACCCAGGTGGGTGCAGGGGTTCTGGGGCAGTCCTGGGGGACACTGGGTTGGATGGCAGGAAAGCTGGCCCCAAAACCTGGTACAGTGGCCACTGCCTATAATCCCAGCACTTTGAGAGGCTGAGGCAGGAGGATCACAAGTTCAATCTCAACTTGAGCAATTTAGAGTGTTATTTAAAAAAAAAAAAAAAAACCAAGAAAAACACCAGGAGGGTGTGGCAGCAGCAGGATCACTATGAGCTTGAGGCCAGCCTGGACTACATAGTGAGTTCAAGGCCTCAACTACATAGTGAAACTCTGTCTCAAGCAATCAATCAAATTATATTACATAAAAACAAAAAAGGACTGGGGATATAGCTCAGTGCAAAGACCATGGATTCAATTCTCAGTAGAGGGGGGAAAATCTAGCCCCAAATCCTGTCAGCCACTCCTTTGGGCTCCTATGGAATGAAAATAGTAGAAAAGTCCATTTCTGGAGTGCTGAGCTGGGCCACAGGACCAGGCCTGACAGGCACTGCCACTCTTCCTGCTCTGTGGGAACTGATCCTTCCTGCTTGTCACCCCCAGAGCCTGCTGACAGCGCATGACCAGTTCAAGGCAACACTGCCTGAGGCTGACCGAGAACGAGGTGCCATCCTGGGCATCCAGGGCGAGATCCAGAAGATCTGCCAAACGTACGGGTTGCGGCCCGCAACCACCAACCCCTACATCACCCTTACCCCACAGGACATCAACACCAAGTGGGACACGGTCAGTGCCCCCAGCAGTCCTGCCCTGTCTCCCGACCCCCTCATGTACACCCTTAAAACACCCAGAAGCCTCAGGTGTCTCAAGCTATGTGCAATAATGTCTACCTCCACATCTGAGGTCTGCTACTGCCTCCACGTGACATGGGATAAACCACCTCGCCTGTCATGGCCTCATCTGTATAATTGAGAATCTCCCACCAGGACTGATTAAATTTTATGTGGCTAGCCTCCATAAAACCACCTATCTTGCCGGAGATTTAGCTCAGTGGCATAAGCGCCTGCCTGGCAAGTGCGAGGTCATGAGTTTGATTCCTTGTACCAAAAAACCCCACCTTAGTTATGAGTGATGTCACAGACCCATTTTGTACATAAAGAAACTGAGTCTAAGTGACATGCCTCAGAGCTTGCTCACAAGGGCCAGTTTGGTTCACAGCAACAGGAGCTGAAGTTTGAGGGGCTAGGGCCCGTCTCTCCTCAAAGCTACCTCCTGCTCCCAGAACTGCCTTTAACCATGCTCCTTCTCAGGTCCGAAAGTTGGTGCCCAGCCGTGACCAGACACTGCAGGAGGAGCTGTCACGGCAACAGGTGAACGAGAGGCTCCGGCGACAGTTTGCCGCCCAGGCCAATGCTGTGGGACCTTGGATCCAGGCGAAGGTGGAGGTAAAAGCTTGGAGAGTGGGGCCAATCTGGGGTTGGGGCCAAGGCAGGATCCCAGGGAGCTGAAAGCCCTCATTCTGCCTGGGTACCCCTGCAGGAGGTGGGGCGCCTAGCAGCAGGGCTGGCTGGTTCTCTGGAGGAGCAGATGGCAGGGCTGCGGCAGCAGGAGCAGAACATCATCAATTACAAGAGCAACATCGACCGGCTGGAGGGTGACCACCAGCTGTTGCAGGAGAGTCTGGTCTTTGACAATAAGCACACGGTCTACAGCATGGAGGTAGGCCCCACCCCCTGGGGAAAGTGGAAGGCTACACAGGCTGGGGAAGGCTGGCATGATCCCAGCTGGATGGAAGATGTCTGTTCTAGAAGGGCCCTAGTTCAGCTTGGCAGCATATCCCATGGGAATGCTGAGACCCAGCAATGGACAGTGACCAGTTCAGAGTCACAAAGCAGGTTAAAGTCAGGCTAGGACTGGCTATAGCTGGCCGATCAGTATTGAATACATAATAAACCATCAAACTTTAAAGCATAAAGGCATACTAGAGGGGTCACTCAGTGATGGGGACAGGGGCTCAATGAGGGCAAGGATTTGTCAGGGGTCACACAGAGGGTTGGGTGGAGTTAGAATAGTGGCCAGGCACCAGCCACCCACTGACTGGCCCATCTCCCACTCTCTAGCACATCCGTGTGGGCTGGGAGCAGCTGCTCACCTCCATTGCCCGCACAATCAATGAGGTGGAGAACCAGGTACTGACCCGAGATGCCAAGGGCCTGAGCCAGGAGCAGCTCAACGAGTTCCGGGCATCCTTCAACCACTTTGACCGGGTCAGCAGGGGCCCGGCCAGGGTAAGAGACTGGGGGGCTGCTAGGGATTAGGAACCAAGCCTGACATCCACCCACTCCCTGCAGAAGCGGAATGGGATGATGGAGCCTGATGACTTCCGAGCCTGTCTCATCTCCATGGGCTATGACCTGGTGAGTGTCCCCATGTCCTATCCCAGGAATGCCAGTGGTGCCCTCTCCTCTGTATTGATCACCTCCTCTGTGCCTCCTCCCTTCATATGTGTCATCATCTCTACTCCTCATCACACCCCATGGGGACTGGCTCACAGGTAAACTAACTTGGACCTTGTTCTGGGTGACCCCAAGGTCTGAACGAACCTGCAGTGTTTTTACCTTAGACAAATAGCTCTACAGAGAGATACGGCCTCAGGAAAAAATCAGGACCAATGAGCAAAAAACAGGATTGCCATGGGCACAGAGCAAGTTTGGACCTGCACATACTTCCTAAAGCCAGGCTGACTGAGGCCTTTGGAGGAAGGGCACATCCTGTCCCAGGATTTGTGAACCCAAGGCTTGACAATCCCCAAGAGGGGACTTCAGGAGCCCTCCTGGCTTTAGCACCTATGGGCATGACTCCTGGCTTTTATTTCTGCAGGGAGAAGTGGAGTTTGCTCGCATCATGACCATGGTGGATCCCAATGCCACTGGGGTGGTGACCTTCCAGGCTTTCATTGACTTCATGACCCGAGAGACAGCTGAGACGGACACAGCTGAGCAAGTCATGGCCTCCTTCAAAATCCTGGCAGGAGACAAGGTAAGCCCTGGGGAATGGGGGGACTGGTGGCTTGTGGCAGAGCATGGGATTGTAGACCTCAAAACCTCCTCTTCCTCAGAACTACATCACCCCTGAGGAGCTGAGGCGGGAGCTCCCAGCTGAGCAGGCTGAATACTGCATCCGCCGGATGGCACCATACAAAGGATCTGGAGCTCCAGCTGGAGCTCTGGACTATGTGGCTTTCTCCAGTGCCCTCTATGGGGAGAGCGACCTCTGACCCCTACCCATGCGGTTCTCGAGGGAAGATGAGACAGGTTGCTCGCTGTAGCTGATCCTATCCATCCTCCGGAACAAGGGCTCAGGGATTGGCCCAGCCAAGTGTTCCCAAATAAAGATCCATCCTTGGGCCTCCTCCCATCTCATGGTGGTTCCTAGAGTAGAAGCTGGGCAGGACCAGCTATCCCACCTTGACTCACCAGGGGTCCCCACTACCTCTCCTTGGCCTCAGGCATGGAGTAGTCACAATGTACTGGGAACTTGAACACCTCTTTATTGCTGTTAGAGAAGGGTGGCTACTGGATGTGGAAGGGGACAGTATCCCCAAATCCAGGGGGACCAGGATATTTACAGCATCAAAGGAAAGCCAGAGCCTGCTGAGGACCGAGCTGGGTTTACAATGGGAATATTTTCATCGTGCTCCTTACCCAAGCCCAGCCCCTTACCTGACTCAGCTTTGGCTGCTCTGAAAACATTCTTCACCCCAGGGTCCTAGCTGCCACAGCACAATTCCACAGAAGTACAGCTGGGAGTGGGGGGCTTCTAGTAGGAGCAGGTTAGACCAAAGTAGGGCCCACTGTCCCCTGTTCGCCCTAAGGTTCCCAGCACCACCCCCTCAGTCAGGCAGCTGTGCCTCCTGGGGAGGACCTGGACATGGGGTCAGGTCAGGGAAGGAGCTGCTCTGGTCAGCACCAGGTCCTGCACCACTGGCTCCTCACTCTACCACCGCTGAGCTGGCCATGACGTTCACACCACAGGACCTGGACCCACGATGCAGGTAGTAGTAACCCTGAGGGAGGGGGGATTGGTAAGAGGCTCAGGCAGGGAAGTGGGAGGACCAGAGGGCCAGGTGGGTGAGACTTACCTCCTCACCCCAGTCAGTGCCCCAGCTGTTCTTGATGGCCCAGAAAGGAACGCCAGAGCCTGGGGAGCAGTGTAGAGGGCAAGAGGTCAGGGCCCTCATTTCTCATTCACGGCCTCAAGTGCTTTGCATCTTTTGCATACCTGCAATGGGCCTACTGTATGACGGGTACTAGAAAAAGAGTAGAAAACAAGAGCAAGCTGCTACTCCTAGAGGCCTGGAGCAGCTCTGGAGCACCGGGAAGGAACCAGCCACAGCCTGCAGCAAAACTGTTCCACCTCCCCTGGCCCCAGCTTTCCCAGCCATAAAGAAGATGCCTGACTCCCCAAGGCTGAGGGTTCCTAGGGGTTCCCTTGATCTCCTTCCCAGAGGTCCTGAGATGCTGCTGTCTGATGCCTCCTGTGGTGAGGGGAGATGGGCAGACTGTCAACAGAACTCACGGTTGCCGTAGCCCACGATCAGCATGGCATGGTCGATGAACCAAGGGCTGCAGAGGGGTTTCAGTGGGTGGGCAATCCCATGGCGGTAGAACTGGGGGGAGAATAAGGAGTAGAGAGCCAGCTCCAAGGAGGACTGAGGGAGCAATAAGCTAGAGATGGAGCAGAGGGCCAGGGCCAGGACCTCACCTGCATGCCGAAGGCATTGATGGCGATGGAGATGGGACCCTTCGCAGCTAGCCACGCCGCCAAGTCTGACAGGAGAGGGGCCACATCAGTGGGCACCTGGGCCAGCTTCACCCAGCCTGGCCTCTTCCCACCCCTCACTCACGCTGTTCATTCTTGCTCAGCTCCACTGAGTCATTGATGTAGACCTTGGCCTTCTTCGCTGAGAAGTTGCAGGCCTCCATGTGGCCCTGGTAGCTGTAGTCATCCTCTGTCTCCAGCCCTCCTGGGGAACAATGGGGGTGGGTTGAGGGTGCAGACGGAGAGTGGACTCCCATTTTTCACTGACTTTCTCCCCTGATACTTAAGGCCCCACATTCCTCATCCACCCTAGGGCCCTTCCCTCTGAGGAACCTCTGGATTCCAGAGATGACACGGAGGAGTGGGGGCCTGTGGGGAGCAGCCAGTGGCCAGCAAAACCAGAGGCAGGGACTCAGCTCCCAGCTCTACCCGTGCTGAGGGCCCATCCAGCTTTCCTGGATTGTGGACTTTGGCAAGCTTGTCTTGTTGACAGTCCTTTCTTTGTCCAGCCCACATCCTGCCAGGCTCCTGGGCCAGTCCCTGTCCAGCCCTTTACCCTTCCACTACCACCCACCAGTGAACTAAACTGCCAATTTGGGGCCACGCCTCCTGTCAGGAGATGGTGTGTGGCTACTGCTTGCTCACTGAGTCCCTGTTACCCAAGTGGAATTTACTTTTTTCCTCTCTCTCTCTAACTATTGTCTTTTTGAGACAGGGTCTTGCTATGCAGTTCAGGCTGACCTTGAGCTCACTTTGTAGTCCAGGCTGGCCTCAAACTCACAGCGATCCTCCTGCCTCAGCTTCCCAGAGAGCTGGGATAACAGGTGGGCACCACCACACCCAGCAGGTCAGCCGGAAATCTTAAACCCAGTTCCATGCTCCTGTCTCTCCCCCTTGTAAATTGGCTTCTTATAGAAGGACAAGAGACACCTGCTCTCCCTCCTGACTCTATTAATACCTACCCAAACTCTTGATGGCTGAGTAGGCGTTGGCAGGCAAGCCACCCATGCAGGCCTTGTCCACCTTGTCACAGTCTAAGAGCTCTAGGAGACAGAAGGCAGGTGCTGAGGAGCACTCCGGATGGGGTTGAACTGGGGACAGGGAGGGTGGAGCAGGATGCTTACCTTGCTCTGAGAGGGAAAGCAGAGTGCCCTTCTCCAGGAACCACTGGCCCTCCACATTGCCTGTGACAGAGAAGGCCCAGCAGGAACCACACATCCCCTGCAAGAGATGGACAGCATCCAGGGAGGACCCTTCCCCCAGCCCAGAGCACTGTGCGTGGCCACCCTCACTTCTAGGCCTCCAACCTGATTCTTGACTTCGGTGACAGCCCCCTTCTTCCTCCAGTCCCATTCAGGTGGGGCAGAGTCATGCACAGCCTTGGCTTGGCGCATCCCCTTGCCCGAGTGCTCTCGTAGGAGGGGGTTCAGGTAGATGGTGCGGAACTCTTCCTCTAGGGGCACAGCACAGAGGGAGGAGAGCTGTAGGTCGGCCCTGACCAGGGGCCTCAAGAGCAGACCATCTCTCTCCCAGGCTCCAGCCCTACCTGTAAGGTCACTAAACTTGGTGACCCCATACTGAGCTGTGCCACGGTCCAGGGCCTGGATCTTCTGTGCTAGCATCATGTTTCTGGTAAAGACAGACAAGCGCCACTGGGTTTCTGAGGACCAAAGAGCAGGAGAGGAGGAGCTTAGACCCCCGAGCAGATCATAAGGGCAGCAATGTGAGGGGGGCTAAGAGGCAGGGTTTTCCCAGGGTGGAGTCTGGGTTTGCCCTAAAGCTCTTTTTTAAGGACAGATCTCTGGGGCAGGTGAGATTGCAAGTGCTGCAGCAAAAACTGGAACTGAATTAGGCCCTAAGAGGAATCCCCAGGGGAAGGCACAGGAAAAGTCATGGTGCAGAGGGCCCTCCCCAGAGAAAAATCTAGCCTCTGCCCCATCCCAAGCTCCCTAGAAGAATGGAGACCAACTTTTCCTGATCAGGAAGATAAGACAGAAGCAGACAGTACTTGGGATGACTCCCCAGTCCTGGAAAAGAACTAAGGGGCTCAGCAGTTCTTGAAACGATGTGCTGCCTCTTGTGTCCTTCCTCTCCCAACCTTGTTGGGGTAAGATTCTAATCTGACTGGGACAGGTACAACCAGAGCCAAGTCCTCACCTTCCTTCGACTCATAAGTTCGGTTATAGGTGGCAACAAACTTCTTGAAGAGTGAAGCTATCTTCGGAGAAAACTTCTGGAAATGCAGGAGGATCTTTATAAGAAGTTTGGCCTGACCCAGTAGCCCTCCTCCAGGGGTGAATGGAAAAGATGGGGAATAAAGGCAGCAGCTAGCACCCCAGATACGGGCTCCTCACCTTGGGAAGGGGATCCTTGCTTGACAGTGGAAGGACTGAATTAAAAGTCTCATTTTTGAGGTCTGGATAGGGTTGGAACAGAGACAAAAAATCAAATCTGAAACCTGAGTGAAGTATGATCTAGGCCAGCAGTGGCGAATGTATGGCACGTGCACCCACAGTGGGCTGTTTATTATCACTGAAAGCTCTAAAAGCCTAGATCAGTGATCTAGGCTATCCCAGCCTCCTTGGGGTATCCCAGCACCTGAAACTTTGGTATTCACAGGGCCACAGCCTCCCCTCAACAGCATGTGTTTTCCCAGCTCCTCCAGGACTTCGAAGGTGCAGAGCTGGAGAAATAGGAAAATGCCAGTATGGGGGCTGGGATGGGAACAGGGTCTAGGCAAAAGGAGCTAGAGGCTCCTCAGAGTCCGTCCACCCCCAGAGCAATTGCCCCACAGTGGAGAGTGAAGCCAGTCAGCACCTCAACACCTCTTGGTCTCTGGCCCTGGAGACGTTAGAAGCAACTCAGGGTGAGGTTGCTGCTACCTCAGGTCCTTGCCCCTTGACCTATTATCCTAACTGCAGTTTGGGACTGGGGCAGAAATTACTCACCAAGGTTATATTGGACACAGGGATCTGGCACACCATGAGGTCTTTGCAGTACGGATCCGCCAGGGTGGCCTCCAGGGAATACAGCGAGCCCTGGCCGGCCTGAACGGAGGGGCGAGTAAGGTGGGCACAGCCAACCTCCTCCTTCTTTGGGCCCGCGCGCCACCCGTAGTCCCTGCCCGTTCCCAGCTCCCAGAGGCTCTCCGCTCGGTTATCCGGGCCCTCACCCCAAGTCTGTGCCAGAGTCCCCCATCCCCGGGTCCAGGCCCGCCCGGCCCCCGCGTCCTCACCCGACGGACTCGCCCGCGCACGGCCCCCAGCACCGCCCGAGTCCCCGCAGCCCGGTTGTACGCGTCCAGCGCGAAGCGGGCGGGCCCCAACAGCTCCGGGGGCGCCGGCTCCCAGGCCACCGCGCCGGGGGCCCGGGGCTCGGCGGGTGCAGGCGCGGGGGCCGCGCCCGGGAGCAGCCCCAGCAGCCACAGGAGCCGCAGCCAGGGCGCCATGGCAAGCGCGAAGCCGGCGGCCCGGACACCGACCCGCAGACACGGGGATCAACCGACTGGCTGGTGGAGCCAAGGCCGGTATCCCCGCACTGTCCCTGGGCCGGGTGGCCAATTAGCGTCGGCCCCGGGCGCCTGCGCACTCGCTTATTTACGTGAGGCACGTGGGACACGCAGTGGGTGTGAGGCGAGGAGAGGACGCTGGTTTGATTAGAAAGCTGATGTAGCAGGTATTGCACCCGTATTATGTTAGGCATTGTGTGTCATCTCCCTTTGGTCATCATGGCAATCCTATAAAGCAGATGCTATCCCCATTTTACAGGCGAGGAAATAGAGGAGATTAGTGGTTTGTCATACGTCTCTTGGAGCAGAGCTCCAGCCCGGGCAATGAGCTCCAGAGCCTGGCTTTGCAGCTTGATCGCCCCTTTGAGGCCTCTCTTCTCACCTTTGACCGGGCAGGTGATCTTCCAGATTCTAGCAGTATCTCGGGCTGTGCTCAAATGCAATCATGCAAGCATTTAGTAACCCCAAGCAATGTAGTGTGCACAGGGTGTGATCATTCCTACAAGCATTCAGTCATATCAAAGCCAAAAAGAAACAGCAAGGAAAAATGTCTCCCAGGTGTAAAGAGTTCATTCAGGAACGAGCAAAAGTGTTACAGTCCGAGGTGCATATTATGGCAACCTGCAGGTGCACCCAAAGAGAGAAGCCTGAGGCAGGCTTTTGCTATGAAAAGGGGGAAATTCACATAAACTGCTTGGACACGAAAGCCGTTGGTTAGGAGCAGATTTAGCTCAGCAGCATAAGCGCCTGCTTGGCAAGCACAAGGTTGTGAGTTCAATCCCTGGTACCAAAAAACAAACAAAAAAAGCCATTGGTCTTGGAGAATGCAGGCAGGATCTAAGATTAAACTCATTGGTGGAGGTGCTGTTGCTGGGAGCATCCTGTCTGCATTGTTGCTGTTAAAGATATTAAAAACAAATTTTGTTACAGACATATGGGCGAGGTGTGCAAACGTGGAGCGTGTGAAAGACTCTCTGATAGGTATTATTATTGTCATTATTTATTGTTTGGTACCATGGATTGAACTCATGACCTCACACTTGCCAGGGAGGTGCTTGTGCCACCGAGCTAAACCCCTGAACCCTGGGTATTATTTTAAAAAGGCCCTGAGACCGGTTCTTATCGCAAAGCATGGGCTTCCCCGACTCCCCACCCTGTGGGTTTGTGCTTTTTTGCTCTGAATTTTGCCTGGGAGCGATTTCATCTCAGGATCAGCGGTTTTGGCAAGAGGCACATGCAGATGCATTAGATGTAGTTCTGTGTTTCAGAGGTCACGGTCTAGTGAGAGATAGGTGAGAAGAGGGTGCTGTCCTGCTAGCTGTCCCCAGTTCGGGGAGAGGAAATAGGGAAGGGAGAGTTTAAGGGAACTGGAGAAATCACAGAAGGGAGCAAGGGGTTAGTCTGGGGTGGGGAGGTGGGGAGAACTGATATTGAAGATCACATAGTCCGAACCTGACTTTTTTTTAACACCAGCAGAGGTTATTATTAGTTGAAAATTAGCAACTGAGCCAACGGAATGCTCCTAGCCACCGACTGAGATCTGAGAGAAGTGGGCCTATGGGATCCCAGCAGGTGCTGTGTCTCTCCCCTGGGACAAGTAAGCTCTTTAAGGCTCCCTGGTCCCTTACAGGAGATCGTCCTAGGTCCTTACAGTAGCTTCAGCCCCAGCAAGATCCATTCTCACCCCCACTCCAGCCTTTCTGTTTGCACCTCTTCAGAAGTTCAGGTTCTTGCATATCTTGGAAGCTTAGTGCTTGATCTTGCCTCAGCCCGATTTGTAAGATGTAGACATCTTTCTAAAAATTAGATATTGACAGAGATGAGTGTGGTCACACCCTAGTGGTTCCAGATACTGGAGAGGCTAAGGTTGGAGGATGGCTTGAGCCAAGGAGATCAAAACCAGCCTGAGCAAAAGAGCAGGACCCCTATCTCAGAGGGAAAAATTATGTATTGGCAAATTAAGCTGTATATATTTGTAGGGTGCAAAGTTATGTGTTTTAGTACAGTGTCAAGTGGTTAGATCAAAGTAATTAACCTATATATCACTTTAGATACTTGACATTTTTTGTGATGAGAACATTTGAGATTTATTTTCCTATCAATTTTGAAATGTGCAGCTCGATTATTAGCTGCCTTCACTGTGCTGTCCCATAGATCTCAAAGGGAAAATAAATCAAACTTGTTCCTCTTGTGTAACCTCATTCTGTGTGCTTTGATCATTATCTCTCCATTCTCCCCTCCACTGGTTCTGGTAATCGCCATGTCATTTTCTTCTGTAAGTTCAAATGTGGTAGATTCTATATATAAGAGAGAACATTAGGCATTTGTCGTTCTGTTCCTGGCTTATTTCTCTTAATGTAATGTTTTCTAATTCCACCCCTGTTGTCACAAAGGTCATAATTTCTTCCTTTTTCAAGACTGCATAGTATTTCATTGTGTATATGCAACAGATTTTCTTTCTTCATTCATCCATTGATGAACTCTTAGGCTGATGCCATAACTTAGCTACTATGAATAGTGCTACAACAAACACAGGTGTGCAGATCTCTCTTTGAAATCCTGATTTTAAATATTTTGGGTAAACACTCGGAAGTGGGATTGCTAGGTCAGAGACACTTTTAGTTCTCAGCTTTCAAGTCATTTTCAAGAAGATGTCCCGGATCTGTCACAGCTGCCACTGCGATTCCCAGCCCTCTTGAACTTCCTCTCCCACAGGACTGATGTTCCCTGTTCCCTGCTGGTGTCCTGCCCTTATCCAAGAGCTCTTCAGGGCAGGGAGTTTGTTGCTTGTTATCTCACTCACTGCTTTTTCTTTAGCACTGATGATCTCCTGTAAGGGGCTGGGGGATGTAGATACCTGGATACTTGCTTGATAAATATTCATTAGGTAAATGAATGACTCGCTTGGCCTGCATATTAGAGCTGCAGGGTCTTGCTGTGTAGTTCATCCTGGTTTTGGACTCATTATGTAGCTCTGGCTTGCCTCCGTCTGGAGGAAATCCTCCTTCCTCGGCTCCCATGTGCTAGGTGTACAGGTGTGCACTGCCATATCCACCCCGACTTCTGTTTAATGCATGGTCCACTTAGTAAAAGGACAAAGACTGTGAATATGGTCCTCAGAGCCCTGACAGAAGACTCTCAGAAAATGCCTTCTCTCGTTGACCTAGGACTTGTATTTGGACGGCTACTTACCCACACTCACACATACTTCATTTCCTGAAAGGTCTGAAGCTGAATGAATTAAAAGCAGGAGTTTCTCAGGCCTTGCAGAAACACAGGACTTTTCTTAGGTCAAGGTTTTGGGGAAGCATCGTTGTCATACTCACTCAGCCTTTGTGGGAAGCAGTCATCTCCCCCTAAGTCTGTTTCCTGACACTGGAGCCACCTGACAGGAATGTGTGGGGAGGGAGAGGTGGCTGTCTGGGCTGAGTGATACATGATGGCTCAACTATAATTCGTAGGGGGAGGAATGGCTTTTAAACTGTACATACATTACCTTAGGCAACTCTCATAGTGGCAAGGGGTAAGTGACATAACTTCGAGAGAAAACACTGAGGCCCAGAGGCATGACCCTGTCCCGAGCTGAGCTGGAAAGTAAGGCAGCAGGGGAGATAAGGAAAGAATGGATACTGAAGGGCTGGCGACATGGCTCAGTGGTAGAGTTCTGGCCTGGCATGCACAAGGCCCTGGGTTTGATTCCCAGCACCACAAAAGATTTTTAAAAAATCAGTACAAATGGGCATGCCCTGGGGATCTATGTCTGGTCCCTCACCCCTTCTACGCTGGCACTCTTGCCTGACTCTGCTTCCCAGCTGCTGTGAACTAAGTGGCTTTGCCCCTTCATACCCTTCCGCTGTTTTGTCTCTGCCTCAGAGCTGGCTAATCAGATGAAAACCAAGAGCAAATTAAGCCTCTCTTCCTTTACATTATGGGTGTTGGGTATTGTGTCTCAACAATGAGACAGTGACTGAGCCAAGGGAGGAAGAAAGCTAAGAGTATGCAGAAACCAGAAGAGCAGGCATTTCAAGAAAGAGGAAGGGCTGGCTGTGTCAAATGCTATCCAGAGGGCAAACAAGATGAGGCATGATCTCTGGATTGGGTAACTCGTTGGGCCCTGTGGGGCTCACTAGGTGTGGTGGTTTGGCTGGGTGTGGAGGCGAACACCTTTATGTCATCATAGAATTTGGGAGGCTGAGGCAAGAGGATTGCTACAAATTTGTGGCCAGCCTGGTCTACATAGAAAGACTGTCTCAAAAAGAAAAAAAAATGGTGGTTTGAGGAGAGAATATGAGACACAGGGCCAATAACTGGAGACAAGGATTTCAAGAAGCTTTGCTTTGGAAAATGGAGAAACAAGATGATAATTAGAGGGCTAAGGGTCAGCTAAAAAGTGTTTTTGTTGTTTTGTTTTTGCTTTGTGTTTTGCTTTGTGCAGTACAGAGGCCTTCATACTGAGCTACATCCTCAGACTTTTTTATTTTTTGTTTTCACACTAAGTTGCCCAGGCTGGGCTTGAACTTGCTATTCTCCTGCCTCAGCCCTCTAGAGTGCTAGGATCACAAATGTGCACTATCATACCCAGGTTAAGAGTGCGTTTCAGGGCTGAGGATTTAGCTCAGCAACATAAGCGCCTGCCTTGCAAGCTCGTGGTCCTGAGTTCAATCCCTAGTACCAAAAAAAAAGAAGAGTGTGTTTAAGATGGAGGCAATAAGTGGCTGTGGTCTGGCAAGCCACAGCCACCCCAGGGTGAGAAGTAGCAGCATCTCCTGAGATCCGCACCATGTTGGAACTTAGGGTGCTGGGAAACCAAGCAATCAGTTTATTGCCCTGGTACGTGGCTGTGGGTCTATCAAACATCCCATCTCCCCACCCCACGCCCCCGTTAGCAAGTGGGAGCCAGAGATCTGAGCATCTCTAGGGAGGCTGACCATATGTAATACAGCAAATAAGGGGGATTTCCTTCTGCCATCTCTTTGAAGGCAAATATTTTTATCACCGTTTTGCTTTGTCCTGATTAATGGTATTGCTCTATTCAATATTCTGTTTTGATAAGTTCTATAATATTCTGTATTTCCTTTGATTTTGCTATACCTGATTGAAAGAACAACTATTGTGAAGATAATGAGATATACTATGGTACCTATTACTGTTATCCCGGTAACCTGCTATAAAGTTCTGTACCAATTTCACCACACTGTCTCAATTGGCTTTATTCCATTCTGTTCTATTTTACTACCTTCAAATTAATAAAAAAATTTATAAAAAAAGAAACACATTTAACTTGAAAGGAAATTTATAGACTGAAAATCAAAGGAGAGAAAACAATTGTTCCATACAACAGGAGATCAGAAAAAAAGCAAAGGTAACTTGCCCATTGACCACAGAATGGATAAGAAAAATATGGTATTTTCGTACCATGGAAAGCTACCCAACTATAAAGTAGAATAATCTTGAGGCTCTTGTAGGTAAATGGATGCAACTGGAGATCATGTTCATGGGTGGAACAGTTTGAACTCGTATGGGTGAACCCTAGCATAAAAAACAGAAGGAGTTAGAGGGGGAAAAAAAAAGCACAGTGCATATTATAAAAGTGATAGGAGAGGAAACACCTGGGAGGAGAAGGTAGTGACACTGCTAATTTCTTACTGTCTTGGCTTAAACTCTTGTATTGTTTTCACAATTTTGTTAGGCTTGGTTTTGTTCTGTTTTGTTTTGCTAGATTTTACTGTGTCTGATGGTATGGGCAGCTATTTTGAACATAATGGGATGTATTATGGTATTTATGGTTAGCTTCCTATTATCTTGTTTTGAAGTCCTATAATGTTTTCATTCATTTGTCTAATCAGTTTTATTCTGTTGTGTTTTGTTTGATTTTACTATATGTGATAGTATGGACAACTGTTTTGTAGAAAAGGAGATATTATAGAAACCATTGTTCATTTCCTGTATCTGGTGTTGAAGTCCTGTAATGCTTTCATTCTTTTGATTGGTTTTATACTATCTTGTTATGTTTGATATTGTTGTGTGAGAAGATATGGACAACTATTTTGAAGAGAACAAGAGACATTATGGTAGCCACTGTTGATTTCCTGTTGTCTTGTTTTGATGTCCTGTGTTGTTTACATTGTTCTATTCTGATTTGCTTTGTTCTGTTTTGTTTTATTATCTTTAAAATAAAAAAAGATTAAAAAAAGATGGAGGCAATAGAGCATGTTGATGGGCTGATGAGAAAAGAAAGGGAGATATTGATGATTCAGTATAGAGCAGACCTGAAGGAACAAAGATCTGGAGAAGGCAAAGAGTAGTGCATTACTTATCTATTTCTGCAAAGTTAGTGTATTAAAGCAACACATCTTTGTTACACCCATTTCTGTAGATCAGGAGTCCAGGCACCATTTCACTGATTTTTCTGGAAGGCAGCAATCATAGTAGTGTTGGCCCGAGTTATGGTTTCCTTTGAGGTTTAACTCAAGGTAGGTTCACTGCCCAGCTCTGTGGTGTTGGCAGCATTCAGGTCCTTGAGGGCCACCAGCTTCTGGGCCTCTGTTGCCTATTAACTGCTGGCAGCTCCTTACCCCGTGGGCTGTCCCAAGATGGCCTGTGTTTCCTCAAAGCCAGGAACAGGGGATGAGGCTACTCCAACCCTGCATAACATACTCACGTGGATGCATCTCCTCCGCTGTTCCATTGCTCGGAAAGAAGGATGTCACAGTCCCCACCCACACACACCCAAGGTGTGGGGTTACATCAGGCTGTAAATACCAGGAGATGGGATCGTGCCCTCTATGACTGCCTGTCCCTCTATGACTGCCTGGCATATAAAAATATTAACAGCAGCAGT
>PVJX010022021.1:0-31195 GCA_004027295.1 Dolichotis patagonum | reverse complement strand
GATATGGCTCAGTGGTAGAACTCATGTAGCACTGTATTCATAGTATATAGTACTATGTATATATTCAGTGCCCAACACACTCCCTTAAAAAAATAAGGTGATTACAAGTGTGGGTGTTGGCTTGGTTGATTTGCAAGTAGAAGACATGCTTGTGAATGACTCTCTACTGTTTCTATGAACTGGCTAACTGTGAGGGGTCAGGAAGATGTCAAGGACATGACACCCTGGGTTGCTGTTCTATCAACACCTCAAGGATCATCAAACATCTTAGCAGAACCAATGACAACCACAGAGAGGAGAAAAATTGGACAAGAAGGTCTTAAAGGAAGCCAAGGTGCTCTAAGAGAGGAAAGAGAGCAAAAGAGGAGGCTGGCAAATAGCAATGACAGACATGGCCTCTTCTCAGTCAGGTGTTGGGCTGGCCCGGACCTGCGTGTCTCCAGATCCATTTTGGCAGCACCACTGATACGAATGCCTCAAGCTGTTCAGCTGTGTCCTTAGTCCTGAATTTTCTAACATAGTTCTCATTTCACAAGATCTTATTGTTTACAAGATAGACAGCTCACTGCAGGTGCAATTTGAGAAGCTGACCTCTTTAACAAATGGGCATATCATGCCAGGTGCAGCCCACATGGTTTATCCTCCCACTCCTGCCCTGTCTGCACCACGAGAGCCCTGCAGTCTCCTTAGGAAATGTGAAGATTGCCCACAGCCTCTCCTTGGCCTCATGAGGTCCTCACCTAAAAACAGAACCTTCTTCTGGTGAAAGTTGCTCTTCAACTCACAGGAGTTCACATACACAAGAATGGACAAACTGTGTCCCATGGCTGGGCTTAGTCCTGGGCCCCAGTCACCTGAGTCTCAAGAGTTTGACATAATGAAACATCATTTGATTCTGATATTTTTGGGGGCTTTCCATATGTTGGAAGCACAAAACTTATCAAGATAGCTTGGCCTCATTTGGAGATTGCAAATAGATGTTAACGATGTCGCCAAGTTTTGAGTCCTCCTGATGGTAGAATTCCCTAAGCTCACCTTGGGCACTAAGACCCAGAGCTGTGGAAATGTGCATTGCTTAAGGGAAAGTCTCAACGGTTAAGATATAAAGGTGACCTCTCTGAGAAACATTTACCCTTTCAAGAAAACATAGCCCATGGTGCTTCAAAAGTTTCTGGGAAAAAAATCAAGCAATGATGAAAGCAAGCATCAACTTTCAACTTCCTCAGCTGCCAGTCTTTTCTGATTTGACACATCAGTGATAGAGTTCTAGGGATTTTATTTTTTTAGAAGAGGAAAAACTAACAACTTTGTGTCAGTCCTATGATCTATAAATGCAAATAATGGAGTGGAGTCAATTTCTGGTACAGGAAGAGTCTGCATGATACCAGAGCTAAATGGAAAATGGGCTTTCTACTGGCTTTCTGTAGCCTTGACAAACACATAATTTATTTTCAGATAGCTGGGCTAGCAAAGGCACAGTGAGTGGTGTCGTGCCAGAATGCAGTTCATGCAAGGGATCTCAATTTCAAAGGACAGTCTTGCCTGGAGAGATACCACCCAGAACAATGTCTGTTTAATTAAGGTTTAGAGGTCCTCTTTGTTCACTAAAGGTTGATAGGAAGGCTCCAGGTAAGATTTTATTTGGTAATAGATTATTGACCAATGACAGGAAGAGAGTGGCCTATTTGCATATTTTACTATTCATGACCCTGGGACTAAAGGAATCAGAATGACAGCAGGCGATATCTCTGTCAGCCTGCTGTTTCTGGAGGGAGAGGCAGTCTTGTGGGTGGATAAACAGACATCATTCGTGTTGCCTTTTTTGCCTGGACGTTATGCTCTGTTAAAGGCAAGTGTGGGAAATATTCTCTGAAGAAAAGAGCACATGTGTGCGATTAACCCAATACCATGAAACAACGGTGGCGCCACCACTTGAGAGCAGTGGGCGGAGCTGGGCCAAGAGGAGCAGGGTGAAGTTCTGGGGCAGCCAGGAAGCTTCTCAGCGTGAGCTGCGTGCCCTTGGGTTGTGCTCTACCTAGCAAGAGGCCCTGGGAATGCCGATCCATCACAGCCAGCCAGAGCCGACTGAGCTTTGGTGATGGCAGGCTTCCGTGTTTGCAGGGCTGGACTGTCCCCTCTCTGTTCGCCCAAGGACTCCATCCAGTTACCAAAAGGAGCTCTGCAGGGAAGTGCTTTGTAGAATTGACGAAGTCATGAAAGACGCCACCAGAAGACAGTGGTAAAAGGACCATTTGAGAGGGCGCTAGCAAAACTATTCTTCAGGGACCCCAGAATTCTAGTCCTACGTTTCTTCCTTTTTCCAGTCACACCGCATCCCAGCTGCCTCCTCCAACCCCATCTATGCTCAGCAAAGCAATTTCTGGTAACCAGTGCTTCCTTCCCACTTCTAAAATTGCTCTCAGGACAGTGTCTAATAACATTCATTAAACATGCAGGTGTCCAGTTACTCACCAATATCACTGAAAAGACTGCTTTCTTCACTGGGTTGCTTTGCTCCTCTGTCAGAGGCCATATTTGTGAAGGTCTTATTTCCGGCTCTCAGTTCTGCTTGTCTGGTCCATTTGTCTATTCTCCTTACATCTGCTCTCTTGATTACGGTGGCTTCACTCTATGTTTACGGTGGAGTAGTGTTAGTTCTCTGACTTTCTTCAAAATGGTGCTGGTTATTCTGGGTCTTTTACCTTTCTATGTGAACTTTGGAGTCATATATTTCACTATCTACACAATAACTTCTGAGATTCTGATTGGGGTTGGGTTGTTTTTATAGATCAAGTGAACAACTGGACACCTTATTAACAATGAGTCTTCCTATCCGTGAGTGTAATTTCTCCATTTATTTAGATCTCCTTTAATTACTTTTGCCAGAGATTTGTAGTTTTCCTCATACTGGGCTTATAAATATTTTATTAGATTTATGTCTAAGTCCTTATTTTTGTAAAGTAAATGGTATTGTGTTTTAAATGTCAGCAGCCAATTGCTCATTACTAGTATGTACAAAGAAAACTGAGTTTTGTATATTAACTTTATATCCTACAACCTTGTTATAATCATATATTGGCTTCATAGTTTTTATCAATTCTTTGGACTTTTCTATATTAACATTCATGTTGAATACAAGCAAAGACAGCTTTATTTTGCTCTTCTGAGTGTTTATTCCTCCACCCCTTTTTTTCCCTCATTGCATTAGCCATACAAAGTTGAACGGGAGTGGTGGGGACACTCTTCCCTGATTTTTTATTTTAGGGAGAAAATATCCATTTCTAACTGATAAATATGGAGTCAGCTATAAATACTTGGTAGATGGTCTTTATGAAGTTGAGAAAATCTTCAATATTCCTAGATTCTTGAGAACTTTTAACACGAATGGGTTTTTGGGTTTTGTCCAATGCATTTTCTGCCTCTACTGATAACAAGCTTTTCCCTTAGCCTGCCAATAGGATAAATTGCATAATTTGACTTTCAAATGTTGAACCAGTCTTGTAGGCCTGGAATAAATCCTATTCAGTTATGGTATATAATCATTTTATGTATATTGTTGGATGAAATTTATTTGTATACTGTCAAAGATTTTTGCTTCTGTGTTCACCTGTGTTCATGAGAGATACTGGTTTATAGTTTTCTTTTCTTGTAATGTTCTTAACTAATAGTTTTGTCTTTAAAGTAATGTTGACTTCACAGAATCAGACAATATGTGTTCTGCTTCTGTTTTCTGAAATAGACTATGTATCTTCCTTTACTGTTTGTAGAATTCCCCATTGAAACTATGTGGGCTCTCTCTCTCTCCCATTTTTTCTCTCTCTCTTTCTCTGCTTTCAAAAGTTACTAATTTTTGTTCATTTGATTTATTTAATAAATATAGGCCTATAGTGATGAAATATTTCTCTATGTGTAAGTTTGTTAGATTGTGTCTTTCAAGAAAATTGTCCATTTCATTGCAAATTAAAACAACACTGAGATGTCATCTCACTCCAGAAAGAATGGCTGTCATCAAGAAATCAACCCATAACAAATGTTGGCGAGGCTGTAGGGAAGAAGGATGCTTCTCCACTGTTGGTGGGAGTGTAGACTGGTGCGGCTACTGTGGGAATCAGTATGGAGATTCCTCAAAAAACTAGGGTTGGAAGTTCCATTCAATCCAACTATTTCCCTTTTGGATATTTTCTCAGAAGAATTGAAAACATCATGCCAGAGAGATTTATGTGCAACTATGTTTATAACAGCACAGTTTGTAGTAGCTAATCTTGGCAACAACCCAAATGCCCATCAACTGCAGACTGGATTAAAAAAGATGTTGTATTTATATACAGTGGAGTATTACTCAGTCATAAAAAGGATAAACTTGAGGCTTTTTTCGATAAACAGATGAAACTTGAGACTATACTCATAAGTGAAATAAATCAGACTCACATATATAAATATTGTATTTTCTCCCTAGTGTAAAAGAACTGTAAGAGTAAATAAGATCTAAATGTACAGTAGATAGTGTGAAAAATGAAAAGGAAAGAAAGTGCTCAAAAGGAAAAAACAACTGCAATAGGGGAAAGAAAGAAAGAAGTGTAAATATTATATGTATTATATGTGTGTGTGTATATGTATAACTATCTATAATAGATAACTATATTATTAATCTCGGTTAGTTCATCAAAAAGAACAGTTTGTGCTTTCATTGTTTGATTGTTTGATATTTTTTATGCCTAAATCTTGTAATCTGAACAAGTGTTTTGAAGATAACCATATGCAATATACTAACTCATGTTAATTTCCTATTCATTTGTTTTGAAATTCTTTATCACCATTTTTATTCTTTTGTTGTTGCTGTTGTTGTTTTTAAAATAAAAAATTGTCCACTTCAGCTAAGTTATTAAATTTGTTTGCAGAGAGTTGTACAGTGCTCCTGTATTGACCGTTTCATGTTCTTGGAATCAATGGTGATGACCCCTCTTTTTTGTGATATGAAAAATTTGTTTTCTTTCTTTTTTTTTCCTTGATTAGGCAGACCAAATTGTACTAATCCTTTCGAAGTATCAGATTTTGGTTTAGGTAGCTTCTGTATGATTCCCTTCTTTCAGTTTCTGCTCTGTATTTGGTTACTTCTTTCTTCTATTTGTTTTGAGCTTGTAGTGATGTTTCTTCTACTTTCTTTGGGTGAAAGCTTACATTATTGATTTTAGGTCTTTTTTTTCTTTTATAATGTATTCATTCAATGCTACTAATTTCCTTCTAAGTGCTAATTTAACTCATGGCATTGCAGGGAAAGGTCAAGTTGTATTTTCATTTAATTCAAAAAGTTTTAAAATTTCTCTAGAAATTGATGGGTCTTCTTTGACCCATGTGTGTCTATGAATGTGTGGTAGAGTAGCCAAATAACAGTCTTTTCTAGCCTCCTTTCTGGTACTTATTTCTATTTTAATTCCATTGTGTTTGAAAAGAATACTTTGTATGATTTCTGCTCTTTTAAATTTATTAAAATGGAACATATGGCCCAGAAGATAGTCTACCTTGGTAAATGCTCCATGTGAAATTGAAAAGAATGTGTATTCTGAAGCATTCTGTAAATGTCACTTAGATCTAGTTGCTTGGTGGTGACAATCAGTTAACTGTATTCTTACTAAGTTTCTACCTGTCATATCCATCAGTTACTAATAGAAGAGGTTTAAGTTTTCAGCTATCATAGTGGACTTGTCTATTTCTCTTTGTAGTTTTATCAATTTTGTCTCACATTTGATACTCTATTCTTCACTTTTATGTGTTTTTGGAAGGGTGACCCCTTTATTCCTATGTAATGCTGTCTTTATCTCTGATAATCTTTCATAATTTGTAGTTTGTTGTGTCTAAAATTTATATAGCAACTCTTACTATCATCTATTTATCTATCTATCTGATGAAAGTTATCATGTGCATTGTTTTCCATCTCTTTATTTGTAATCTATTAGTGTGTTTGTATTTAAAGTAGAGTTCTTACAGACAGTATATAATTAGGTTTTATTTTTAACCTATTACGACAGTCTCTACATTTTAATTAGTATAGTTCAGTCATTTATATTTAATATGACTATATAGTTGAATTAATATCTACCATATTTGTTACATTTCTATTTACTTAATTTCTTCATGTTTTATTCTTTTCATGCTTTCTTTAGTTTTAAGTATCCATTTCATATGACACCTTTCTCTGTCCTTTCTTATGATTCTCCGTCATTTAGTGATTTGCACTACACATTTGTAACTAATTTAAGTCCATTTTCCAATGACGGTTGGTCACATCACTTCCTGAATAGTGCAGGTGCAGAGTGATCCCACATCCTTCCTCTTATCCCTTACAGCACTGCTGCCATCACTGCCCTACCCATGTGCCATCATCATCTAGACAACTGTTGTTCTGATTATTTTGAACAAATGGTTATTAGTAATAAAATAAGTAAAAGTTTGAATTTATCTTAATTTTTCCTTCTCCAACACTTCTTTATTCATTTTATAGATTAGACTTTGTTTAGTTAGGTAGGATGTTTATCTATCTATCCATCTATCCAATTCGTGGCTTACCTTAGTGATGCTTTTGAAAGAGACAGGTTCTTAATTTTTGTATGGTCCTATTTTTTTCTTTTAAGGTGAGTGCTTTTTTTCCTATTCCAGTAAGGAATCTTTGCCTAAAATCATGAAAAGTTATTTTATATATTGTGCAATAGAAACTTTAGTATTTTAATTTTCATTTTAATATAAATTCTCTTGGAGTTGATTTTGTGTATGGTAAAAGGTAGGAATCAAAATTTATGTTTTCCATATGGATGCTCAATTGAGTTGGTAATATATAAAAGTACATCATCTACAAAGTCATACATGCAGCTTTGTCACATATTAAGTATGTCATACAGTCAAATATCTGGTAGCATTGATTTTGGAGTCTCTTTATGTCCTGTTGGCTCATCTATTTTTACACTAGCAGTCTCACAATATTTTTCCAATTGTAGCCCTAATGTGCTCTCTGCAGCACTGCTCCTTTGTAAGACTTTTACAGTTATTGTTGGTTCTTCGTATTTGCAAATAAAGTTTCAATGTAACTTGGCAATTTCCACAAAAAAATACTTGCTGAAATTTTTATTGAATATGCATTGACTCTAAAAAGTAGCTTGAGGGCAGTGGATGTCTTTATGGTATTATATTTCAGTTCACGGACATGGCATACCCCTCCATTTATTCAAATGTTTAATTTCTCAAATACATTTTTGTAGTTTCCTGTATACTGGTTTTGCATATCTTAGACTTATTTCTAAGTATACTTCATTTTAATTGTATTATTAAATTTTAGTTCTACTTTATTTGTTGCTGAAATACAGGGATGCAATTAAGCTTTTTGTGTTTCTTTTGTACCAATCACCTTGCTGAACTCATTTGGTAACGCTAATAGATTTTCTGGACTTTCGGTGTCGACCATCATTTCATTTGTAAGTAATAACCATTTTATTTCTCACTATTTGTAATTCTGACAGCTTTTGTTTATTCCCCTTGCCTTATTTTACTCTCAGCCAGTTCTGATATAGTGTTGCATAGAAGCAGTGAGTCAGAGTCTTTGTTTTGTTCTTGATTTGAGGGAAAAGTTTTCAGTATTTCACAGCTAAACGCAATGCTTGCTCAGGTGTTTTTATTTTTCCTAAGCTACGTCATCCTTTTAAATTTCCTCCCAATTCTACTCTAACATTTTTTCCTTGTGCTTAATGAGTGTTGAATTTTATCAGATAACATTTTATGCATCTCTTTTAATGATTATACGAGTTTCTTAGTGTGGTGGGTTACACTGACTAAGTTTTTGGGCACTAAGTCAAACTCGCATTGCTAGAATTAGTCTAGATTGCATCTGTGTTGTTATACTCATTAGTGGTTCCTGGATTTGATTTGTAAATGCTTCATTTAGGGTTTTTGCGCTATGTGACTAGAGAGATTGACCTGGAGGTTTCTCCTCTTTCATGAGGTTAGCTGGTCTCCTAAGATGGGTCCGGAAGTGTTTGCTCTTGTGTTGTCTCTGGGTGACTTTGTACAGGATTAGTGTTGTTTCTTTTCAAATATTTTAAAGACTTTCATCATTGAAGGTTTTGAATATGGAATTTTATTTTGGGAAAAAAATTTCACTTTCAATTACTTTAATGCATGCAAGTCTTACAAATCATATTACCTATTGCATCTTGTGTTACTTTTGGTAAATTATGCTTTCTAGAAGTTTTCTGATTTTATTTATACTTTGAAATGTATTTGTATAACATTTTCATAATGCCCACTTTCTTCATAGTAACTTTTGCATTCTTTCTTTCTTGTTTCCTGATTTACCAATAATTTATCCATTTTAGTAGTTTTTCCCAGTTTTTGTTTTGTTTCTTTGCAGTATGTTTGCTTTCCCATGTCATGATTATTTGTCCTTTATTAATTCTTCCCTGTTAGTTTACTTTGGCTTGATTTTATATTTTCACAAATTTTCCATATAGACATTCAAAATCTTGCTTTTAGCACTTTTCCTTTTCTAACATAGGCATGTAAAACTTTAAATGTCCTTCTTACAGGTTTATTTATATCCCACACGTTTGATATGTCCTACCTACTCTTACAGTTAGTTAAAAATGTTTTCTGAGCTGTGTTTTGATTTCTTCATTTATTCATGGACCACTTGGAAGTGTACTATTTACTCTATATTAAGTATTACTGATTACTATATTAAGTATATGATTAGTGATCATTCCTGTTTTTTCTTTCTTGGTTCTATGCTGTTTAGAAAATGCATAGCTTCACTTCCCTGAAATTTTTACAGACTTATGTTATGACTAAAGTCAATTTTTTAGAAAATATTCAAAAATGCTCTTAGAAGTAGTAAAAAATGTGGTGCTGAGTGTGGTGTTCTATGTTACTATGCCAACACTTTAGTAAGCATGGGTGCACGAGAGTGAGTGTAGTCACTGCTTCTGAGAAGACTCTTCCCGGTCTTTTCCAGCATCTTAGGCCGCCCCATTCCTTGGCACGTGGACACTTAGGCCTTCAGTGCCACCTGCCTTCACAGTGGTTCTGATACCCTTTCCCCTTGGACCCTTGTGATTACATTGGGCCAACCCAGAACAATGCAGGAAAATGCCTTATTAGATGATTAGCAACATTAATTCCATCTGTACCCTTAATTCTTTGCCAAGTGACATGACCTAGTCACAAGTGCTGGAGATTAAGGCTTGGGCATCGTTAAGGTATTAGAGGAGGGTGCCTAACACAGGTGAGACAAAAAAAAGTAGAAACTTTGTATTGGGGGAGTAAAGTCACAGTGAGTTGGTAGACTAGCTTCCTCATGATAACCTTGAAGCACAGCCTGTTTTTTTGTGTCCACGAAAGATGGATTGACTGGGGAAATCCATGTTTCATGTGTCCCTTTGCCATTCAGTTCAGCTTCTGTGTCCTGGATTTGATGCTGCAAAGCTCACTTAGGTAAGGCAAGGAACACCACCGAAGCTCCTTGTAAGTGACTCCTCCTTGGGTTACTGACTGAGTTCCCTTTTCCTAAAACTAAATTTTCCCACTGAAGTAGACAACATCACTGCTGTGTTATGAGCCCTAAGACACTACGGTCATGTTGTGAGACTGTGGACTGTGCCTTCTGACATCCCTCTTTTATTTCTTTGCTGTCTTCAGGAAATGCAGAGAGGTTTCAAAGGACTTTCTTGGCAGTCACCAACACTTGGCAGTGAATAGCAATGGCCACGATTAGTGGTGACATGGGGGGCCATGCCAAGTGGTTTACATGTAGCTGTACTCTGGACTGGAGGCTCCTGGACTCAGATGTCTCTTTCTTTCTTTCTTTCTTTCTTTCTTTCTTTCTTTCTTTCTTTCTTTCTTTCTTTCTTTCTTTCTTCCTTTCTTCTTTCTTTCTTTCTTTCTTCTTTCTTTCTTTCTTTCTTTCTTTCTTTCTTTCTTTCTTTCTTTCTTCTCCTTCCTTCCTTCCTTCCTTCCTTCCTTCCTTCCTTTTTCTTTTTTTGCAGTCACTGTGCCAGGGCCTCCCCACAGTGCTTGGCTCCTGTTCAATAAATACCAGGAGCATGACTGATTGCACTGACTTCTGACACGTTCCTGAGATGCTATGCTTTCTCTATTTTACTGCTTAGAAATAAACTCAGAGGAGTCAAATGAATGGAGATGTAAATCCAGGTCTGATGCTGGAGTCCGAGTTCTTAGCTTCTATGCTCATCTGTTTCCTATTTAGTGTAGTCAACATGGCAAGTACATACTCCAAAGAAGGTCCAGCCAGGAGAATATGGGAGTCAGGGCGGGAGGCTTAAGTCAATAAGAACTGGTAAAAAAGAATCGTGATCAACCACCGGGACTTATTGCTGGGACACTGGAAGTCTTCCAAGTTTCCACGAAGGAGGATGTTGTAGTTTGGATCTTAAATGTTCCCCAAGTGCTGATGTGTTAGAGACCTGGCTCTCAGCTGACGGTGCTGCTGGGAGACGGTGAACACTTGTGGAGGTGGGGCCTAGTGAGGGAAACCAGGTCATTGAGGTGCCCCTTGGAGAGAATAGGGGGACCCAACCGCTTGCTGTCTTCTCAGCCACCCTAAGAAGAACAGCCTTGGTCTCCTTTGTGCTCTCTACCATGATGCTCTGCTTCAACACAAGTCTCCAAATAGTGGAGCCAAGTGACCATGGACTGACACGTCTGCAACCATGAGCCACACACGCCTTTCCTCTCTCAATTGATTGTCTTAGGTGTTTTGTCACAGCGATGGAAACCCGAGTAACGCAGAGGATAAAATGCACCTTAGCTTTAAAAATATAGAAAATGGTTCAATCAAGGTGACTCTGATTATGTGCCAACTTGGTTAGGTCATGTATATAGTTTTTTAAAATCAAATTCCAGTCTAGATGAGGCTGAAAAGGTATCTTTACATCTGATTGACATTTAAATCAGTAGCCTTTAAGTAAAGCACATTATTCTGTAATGGGAGTGAGACTCATTCAATCAGTTGAAGGCCTTAAGAGAAAAAGACTAATGTGTCCCAAGAAGGAAGGCATTCTACCTCCAGACAGCCTTTAGCCCTGACCACCCCAGATGCAACAGCAGCTCTTCTGGGGTCTGAATCTCTAGCCTGCCTTCCTACCCTGATTTTCACACTTGCAGCCCCTGCAATTATATAAACCAATCCCATAAAGTTGTCTGTCTCTCTATTTCTGTCTCTTTCTTTCTACCCTATTTATACCTTCAAACTTTTGGTCTTGTTTCTCTACAGAATCTTGACTAATGACCAGGGTGTCGCCTCAAGAAAATGCACCTAGAAAGAAACCTAACCATTTACCAATTGGGTGAGCTAGCCTGAAGTCTCATTCTTAACTAAACCAAAGGATGGGGTCTTCCAGCATTGTACCCAGAGGAAGCAAGACTGTCTGTGTGTCTGTCTATGGTTACGGAGACTGTGGTTCCAATCCCACCTCTTCAGGATACTGTTCTCCCCTGAAAACTGGAAAGCCACCAGGTCACCTGGAGTTCATGAAAACGTCTCCCCAGATCCTCACACTGTGTTCTGATGCGTGGTTCATCCAGTGACAGGTCTACTTCATGTTGGTTCCCTGAAAGTGTTTCCAAGTTTAAGAAATAGTCCATGGTGCCCAATAAAAGTATTCCGTGACATCTCGAGCTGAACAGTTGATAGCACACGGGCAGGTGGCCCTTCCTAGGCCCCACATATCCTTCAGAGCATCTGACACATGGAAGTTTAGTTTGCTTTCCCACCTCTACGGCAGGTTCTGTAATTATCCCCTATTTAGCAGGTGAAATAAGACCCGGGAAGGATGAGTGACTTAGTCACCGTCACACAGCCACACAGCCGGCAAGGTCAGCTCTCCTGTTTGAATCCAAGCCCGTCTGGCTCCAGAGTGCCAAAGCATAAGGCACCCTGCCCCTTGGGCTCTGGGGGCACACTTATATTTGCAGTCATTTTATCTTGTGGAATACGAATATGGTATTTGTTTATCTCTTTTTAGCTTTGCTTTGCTTTTTTATATAAAATATCAGCAAGCTACAAAGAAAGAAAAAGGTAACAAAGGAATTCAAAAAATAAGAAACAGGATTGAAGGCAACAAAAAGTGCAGCAATTGCTGAGGTAACCTCGTGCCCTGAGGTAGTTTCCTGCACACGCAGCATTGCCTGGCACCCACCTCCCACCCGTCACGGTTTTCCCATCATTGCTCTCACGGCCGCAGCGTCGGAAGGAGGGCATGTGATTTCTATCTTAAACCCTAAAATGCAATTGTTTCCAGAGGCTAAGGGTCACAGTGACTCGTCAGACCAACATAGCTGTTTGAAAAGGGCCCTTTTTACATAATAAGTTAATAAAATTGAACTATTATTTAATCTTATTATTGTGTCCATAATCCATGGTTCCCAAATAAAAATATTCCATGGCATCTAAACAAAGGGAAATCAATGTTTTGTATCTTGGGGTTCTCTTTTCAACACTGACCCCTCTCAGAGCATTGGCTGGGACACACGGTGGAGAGCTGGAATCTCTAACTGGCCTAGCAGAGGGGGCTTCATGGAAGGTCTTAGGAGTTTACCCAAAGGTGCTGGCAGAAGTCCCAACATCTCCTCTCAACCCCACACCTCGTATTTACTGATTCTCCTGTGAGTGGGAGCTTTGCCGCTGGGACTAAAGAAAGCAAAGGGACAGAATGCTGCCCCTGTCACAACTGAGAAGGCTGCCAGAGCACTGACAGGAGCTGCCCAGTATAAATGGACTTCGCCACGATCCATATCCCAAGTGCATGTTTCACACTTGCCTCGTTTTCAGCTTCATCCAGGTTTGAAATACAGCCTGTGTGCATCTGATTGGCAGGTCCTAGTGGCAACGACATCTGAGAAATGCAACTTTTGCCTTTCTGGCTGGGAGTTGGAATGCATACCAGCAGAGCTGGTCCATTGTGCTTACTGCTCGCCGTTGCTTGATCTACTCAGCATCTACATGCACCATTCGTCCCTGTTTCCATCTCTCGCCAACAGTAGTAGCATAGCGACAACGGAATGCATATGTCATGTTCAAACAGTCATCCTCTCCTCTAAAGGGGAGACCCGCCTCCTCTCCTGACTGCCTTCAGCAACTGGCGAGGAGTGTTTTCCTGCGGTTCACTCCCAATCCCATGTTAATTTCCTGAACCCTAAATATTGAAGCATACAGTTAGCTGTCAACAATAGTCTCTATGTAAGATAACAAAGGAAAGACTAATGAAGAAAAAGGAGGCTTGGTCAGCATGCATTAATACATATCTATTTCTTCTATTCTATGCTTTTTGTTGTTTGGTTTTGGTTTTCTGCTTTCTATCAAAACCTCAGTTTGTTCAGTCTTCCCCTATGCATGCAATGATAACCTCTATGCATGAAGAGGTTTAGCCCTTATGAGGTTCATACGTCCTGGTTGCAATGGTCTTTAAGAATAGTAATGAAAGGTGCTATCCTACTGCCTTTATTCTGGCTGTATTGGCCGCTGGTTCAAAGCAAGTACTTTGTCCCTTGGGATATCCGTGCCTTCTCACGGTGTTGTCTGCCACTCGCCGCTATGAGTCTTCCATAGGCCATTATGTCCCTGATGGAGGCTAGCTGCTTCTGGGGGATGGGAAAAAGGGTAAGACCAATGGATGCCATGAACGGACTATGAAATGCCTCGATCAGAGTCAACGTTGACTTGAATGACAGATGATGAAATAGATTTAAAAATTAATGTTGTCTTTGAAGAAGGAAGACAGGGAAAACAAACCCATGTCTTGGAAGTGTCTCCTATGGCGAGGGGTGACCCTGCCTCTTCATGATGGGACGGGTCTAGTGTTATCACCCTGCTTCCTGGTGACTCACTGTCCCTCCCTGGTGTGGGTGACTGGGGACAGCGCCAAATGGTATTCACTGACTGGGCCACCCTACCTACCTCGGCTGGGAACCTACTGGCTGAGTATCACATGAGACAGGAATTTATCATGCTCTGAGTCCCTTCTCGGAGATCTGTCTACAAATCTGTCTCCCAAACCTTCTTGTCAGTAACTCTCTTGCTTTGAGCTAAATATTTGACTTAGCTATTTGACCAGGCATTCAGCTACTGTTACAAATCAGTGCAAGTCAATTCATCCAGCCATTTTTCCTTCCAGATAAAGTGGACAATCACATGTACCACTCAAAATTCAGCCCTTGAGCCAATTTCTCTTCCCTGCTGTTTCACCTGCGGTTGAGGATGTTATGTTACTGTAGTCCTCCTCTAGTTAGAATTCACATGTCATGCAGAGCTGTCCACAGACTGGTGTTGAATTACATTTTTTCCTTAGTCATCTGATTCTAGAGACTCTCAGAAGAGGACATAAATATAGGTTGAAAGAAAGGTAGTGATATGACAAGAATAGATGTCTTGGGAGCAGAAACCACCTACACATACGAATTAATTATACTTCTAGGATTTGCTGGACCCAGTTTATGTATTTTGTTGCTACTGATGATGGAGTATTTCGGGGCATGCTTGACTGATGGATTGGTTGGTCACAGCAAGAGGCCCATACTGTGTGGCTCAAGTTTCACACGCATTCAGCTTCTAAAAGGCACCAGCGAAAGCTGAAAGCTGCTCCTCAAAAAGACAGACATGAGTTTATGCCAGCCCTGGGGCTTGTGCCACTTCCCTCTGTCAGATCTTGCTGCAGATCTTGCTTCCATCCTGAAACCTGTGCCACCACTTTAAAGCACTGAGTCACAAGGCTGAAGTGACCAAGCTCCTTGCACTGGCTTGTACTGCAGCCAGCTTAGTACGTGACTTGAATCAATGCAAACAAGTTTGGAAAGTTATCTCTAGAAAGATATTCATCAAGATATTTACATGCTTTATAAATGATGGGAGTGGGAGGTACAGAATGTGTCTACTTTCAAAGGGGATATTATATCATACTCCAGAGTACCGTAGCACACTCCAGAAACTTAAATAAACCATCATGCTCCAACATTTTAATGGCGATTATCTCCCACTCTCTGATGCACATATACCACATCGATGTATCTAGATCCTTGCTCTTTCCTGTTTGCCAATTCTATCGTACAAAGCCATGTAGCAGATCAGCAGGGAAATGTTTTGTAGAATGAACAGGACAGAGGCGTAGAACTGACACGATCTTGGGAAACACAGTGAAAGTCTACTACTATCACTGCCAGGTAAAGTAAAGATGTTTCTGGTGTTCTTGGATTAGTCTAAGAGAGGGAAAGATGTTTTCTAGAGCAATGACTGTGTACGATTTACCCTAGTGAATGATCTACGTCTGGAGCTCCTGTAATTGGAGCCACTGTCTGGTTGCATACACAGTGGTCCACTGTTTTTCTCTGTCTTTTGTACAGATCAAGAGGGAGTAGGAATAGGTTACAATAAGAACCCTCACTCCTGTGTCTTTCAGACCTTGAATGACAGCCTTCATCTTTGAAATGCCTCCTGCATGATGTACTGATTTGGTTAATTACTTTAGTAAGGATGGGGTAGCTCCATGGGCTTCCAGTTACGTCTTTGTGCTGTAATAGGCATCACCCGGTTGGTCAGGGAGACAATGTATGTAGGAGCCCCTCATACGTCTGTCCTGGACATGCAGTTCAGACAATAACCACAGAGTCCATAGTGGCATGCAACTGATTCAAATTTATTTACCTTGTGACTTTAGCAAAGTCCCACTCTGGAAAATGACAGCAGTGTTTCAGGCCCCCAGACGTTCACACTAGTGTAGAGCTAGGATCCAACGACGGGACAGTTAACTCCATAATAACACAAAGTCCTGAAAAGACCGAGGGAACATTTCATGTCATGGTGCTGGTACAGCATCTTCCTTTAAAGGTCCCACCTTCTCATCTGTGTCTTTGGGCTGACTGTCGGAAGGGGTGAGGGGCAGCAGTGAGGTGAGCCCTAAGTACCGGCTTGCGCCCCTCGCTCATCAGGCAGACAGGCTCTGGTGGTTTGCTTATTTTGTTTGTTTGCTTTGGTTTACAGGTACATGAATCAAAGAGGACCTATATGGGTTGTCTAGAATTATTAGTTTCAAGGACCTCAGGCTCACATCTCAGTGATTACTTTGCAAGTCAGCTGTATCAAAACGGTGTACAAATTTGTGAGTTTAGAGTTTTGAATAGCTGGGAGTGATTCTTTGCTCATTTAGGTGGCTGAACCTAGGTACCGACAAAATCCAGCCAGTTCACAAGCTGCCAGCTGTTGGTAGATATGCTATACAAGTGCTGAAAGGGAAATTCCTCAGACAAATTACATTTAGTGGAGTTGATTTGAACAAATGAAACAAAAACAATTTGAGTAGCAGGCAGTGACCAGAACCAGAGCAAGTTCTGAAAACCCTGGGCAACGCCACGATCAGACAGTGTTTGCAGGAAAACTGAGGCGAGACGTGGTGCTGAACTGGGACGCCATAGTCAAGCCACCCATCACTTGATTGCAGCTTAGCTAATTGGTTAATGAACGAACCAACTAATCAAAACCTAGATGCTCCAATTAACCCTTTCTATTGGTTTGGTCTGTCGAACTTTGTGTAGGAGATTAGTCCAAACAAACGGTCTTTTACAAAATTTAATAGAGACAGGTGCGCCCTTGGCGGGCTAGGACTGCTGGAGTGCATGTGGTGTGTATGACTTGCTCATGCAGCTTCTATGTCCCCAAGATGGCCCAGAGGTGCTGGGAAATGTGTTGGGGATGGCACATTACATCCTGTGACGGTCCTGTAGTATTTGTTCACTATGGGCCTGAAATGGGCCTTGTGATTTCACTGTGGGCCTGAAATGGGCCTGAATGGGGAGCAGATGGCCCAAAGCCAGGGCCCAGCAGCAGCACCGACCTGCCAGAGGCCAGGTGGCTCCTGGGAAGGTCACTAGGGCCTGCGGGGCTTTCAGATGGACTGGACCTGCCTGAATCCTTGGTGGAAGTTGGTTGACTATGGGTTCATAGCTTTCCTGAGGAAATAGTTTTGCCTGTAATTTATTTCCATCTTCATTTAAAAAAAAATAACCCCAGGCTTGAGTTCATGATTTCCATTTATAAATATTGAATATTACCAAGACAGAAAATCCCTAAGACCAAAGCTGTGCCAACTTGCATGTTTGTTTGAGGCACCTGGGATTTTGTCAGAACCCGGACTGTGACTCGAAAGGTCCAAGGTGAGGTCTGAGAGGCTCCAGGTCCCATGTGCTCCCTGGGGATGCTTCTGCCTCTGGTCCAAGGACCGCACTTCCGGTGGCAGGGATTTAAGTACAACTGGACATAGGATGGGAGCGAAGGGAGGAGTCCAACTTCTCATCCCCACTCCAGCTTTAACCAGAGCAGCTCCCCTTTATAGGACAGTCTCACTTCAGATTTTGAGGGCTGGGTGACAGCTCAGTGGTAAAGCCCTTGCCCAAACTACTCGAAGCCCTGGGTTTGATCCCTGACACAAAGATGTTGGAGGAAAAATAGCCCTAACTTAATCCAATAGTCAAAGAACACCTCGTCCAAATATTCATAGTAAAATAAAAAGAGAGACATATGGCCAACCTGTTCTGCTCCTTGCTGCGAAGGGAAGGGTAATGGGGTTGAGTTCTGAAATTCTTTATGGATCTATTTTCCATTCATTCAAACTTTTTTTTTTCAAGGTTGTGCTGAGCAGAGAACTGCTGAGGCTGGGTTTATCCGATACCGACTTTCACGAAATGAAAACTCAAACTCCTGTCTTTGGTTCTCCTGGCCTGGGAAGCAGCTTTCTCGAGCTGCAGTTGCTTCTGGCACAGCCTGGACTTTTCTCCCCAGACAAAAACTTGCCCAGGGCAAGGAGAACCTGAGTATCTATGTCCGTCTGGTGTTTCATTTCAATATTGAGAGAGGTGATTGGTGCCCGGGCTTGGAACGTGAACAAAACACCTCAGATGCCTGCAAGACCTCTTTTGTGGAAGGAACACATTCTTTTTTTCAATAAAATTATGACAAAATGAAGAAAGGTAAGAAAAAATGATTTGCAAATAAACCCCTAACCTATATATTTAATGTGCTCCTCAATTGTTATAAATGCCATAGACTCTTGATTCCCCAGAGTGGCAGTATCTGTTGATGGTTTCCTTTAAGATGCTTAGGATTCCTAACACATTAGTATTGTCTTTCCACCTATTGAAGTTCTTTTCAAAGGGCTTCCTTTAAATGTCACTTTCTCTGTGATGTCATTCCTGACAAACTCCTTCTTGTCAAAAATAATTGATTCTTACTCTGCTATCTGAATATGTACATAGCTAGACTCTTAATGGACTCGAGATATTAGTATCATGTGTGTATTCTGAAGTATTATCTTATTAGTTCATGAGCATATAGTCTTTTTAAGCTCACTCAAACAGGTTTAGATAATGCCCATCTACTCTCCCTGATAAAATACTTGTAGCATTTATCTAGACATGTACTGGTCTTTCATTATAACCCATAACATAGGCTTACTTTATACTGGTTTTTTTCTTAAAAGCTGTAAGCCAACAGGATTATGTCTATTTATTGCTTGCATTAGGGCCATCATAGTGCTTTGTACCTATGAGCACCTTGGCAGTTCTGCACAACCCTCAAAATAAAAGCAAAATTCTAAGCATATATGTAAGAATCTAAGTTTCTGGGGAAAGTGACACCACTTTCTTTAATTTCTCCCAGGAGTTTAAGAACTCATAGAAATTAAGAACCACTGGCCTGAAGAATCTCACCATGAATGTGTTTATGAGAGAAAAATCTGGAGGTAGCACCACATGAGTGGTGGCATTCGTGTGCACATTTTGTAGGTTTAAAGATCTGGAGCTTTCGGTTTGTCTCTTGCAGTGGGGTGCACAGCCTGCGTTTCCCCGCCCTGTGTATTGCGCCTCTTCCTTGGGTGGCGGCTGCCCATGGGCCTCCTCAGTACGTAAACCCCCTCCTGGGAGGGGGCCGCACAAGGAGGAGAGAGGACACAGGATGCTCTTCAAGCTAGCTGCATGATTAGCACCCCAATGAGAGCTGCCTCCGGGGGAGTGGGGAGTTGAAATTACCAACCCAAATGAAGTTTCGGTATTATTAGTGAATATCAATTATCCATGACCTGCTGGTCTCCTGTGACTACCAAAACAGCATTTCCTAGAAACTTAAGTGGTTTGTTTTAGCTAAATGGGAAAGCTCAAACGCCTAAAGAAGGAAGCCTTGCGAGTTGGTGCTAAGGCTCCGTTGCCTGAGCTGGGAAGAGTTTGATTGGCAGGAGCAGCAGAGTTTCACTTTCCCACTTTCCCAGGCTGTGTTCCGTGAATCGGGTGAAAGGACTGTGGGCCACCTTTGAGAAAGACCTGAAAAGCGTAATGGTTCTCAAACAGGAGAGAGCACCCTGTTCGCTCCATGGAACTTTAGTGTGGGGGGAGGAGTGGAGCGTGTAAGGCTTAGAAATCTCCTCGGGTCTGTCGTGCGTCACCCTCCTCAGCCCTGCCTGAAGTGAGAACATGCCAGTCTGTAGAGAAAGAATAATATCTGTAGGACACAGTGTGCTTCTTGGCAAATGGCACCGTGTCGTTGTTCTACGGCTGGATTCAGCGTAGAACCTCACTTCACTAGTGTAGCAGGACATGCGACCTGCTTGCTCTAACCTTTCCACCTCCCCATCTCTGTTTCATGTGGCTCACTGTTTCCTCAGCTCTTCATGGGTGAGGGGTGTGAATCAAGATGGAAAGTAAGTAGACAGTTAAGTGACAAACAGGGTGCTATGTGTCTCCAGTAACGTTTCTCCCTGGGAAATGGGAGTCCTTTTTGTGCAGGGAACATGCTCCCATGTGCCTCATTTTTGTTGATGGCTAAGTAACAAACCCCAGCTAGTTCCTCTCCCCTCTTGCAGTGGTGCAGAGAAAAAAACACTCCTGGGTGTCTTTTCCAAAGGTGGCTGTGTATCCAGAAGCAAGACCAGGGACTTGGATGGGTGTGTGCCCAGGGAGCCTGCCCGCTCACACAGAGACAGTTTACCTAACAATAGAACTCTTGTTTCCTGTTAGATTTCTGGGAAATCTGGAGCTAACAGAAACCCGGGCTCATTACAGCAATCCCACAAGACCATCCGCAGCACCATTTCACACTTTCCAGATTTCTCTGTGTTGACAGTGCAAGCAGCCACAGAAAAAAATAGACAAACAGGAGCACACATGCATGCAGGAACCCCTCACCAAGGTGCTGTTGGGTTTTATGAACGGGAAAAGGACCAGAGACATTCAATGACTGGCCCAAAGTCGCACCGCCACCGCAGAGATGGCACCACTTATTTCCAAATGTGTGTATTTTTGTCCCGCCCGGGAGCCCTGAGTGTGCTGCTCTGGGCTGTGTTTGCTTTTAAATGTGTTCTGTTCCCAATAAAGAACCTGGGAGCAAGACCGGAAGTGGGAGCTTTCTGGTTTTGTTTACAAACTTCCAAACTCAGAAGAGAATTCCAGGCAAGTGAGTAGCAGGGATGGCAGCCAAGCGTGAGGGCCACAGGCCTGTGACTCCTGCTTCCAGAGAAAAGTCACAGTAAGCTGTCGCACTGTCTGCTTCCGTGTGGCCACAGGGCCAGGCACAGACTTGGCCTGCTGGGCCAGCGCCAGGCCAGGACAGACACCCAAGCCTTCCAAAGCTCTGCCTTCCCCCGAGGCCTGAATCCAACTAGCTTCTCAGTCTATCAGGTCAAGGTCAACTGGCCAACACAGGAAACTAAACTCCGGGAGATGCTGAGTCCAAAGGGAACCCTGGTGGGGCGGCATTTGCTCCTCAGATACCACCCTGTGTCCCTGACAAAGCCTATGCCTTGGGCCAGGAGGAATCCTAAGCAGAGTGGGCTTGCAGAGGGTCCTTGGCTCCAGCCATCCATGACTTACAGAAAGAGACTCCAAGGCAGTGAGACGAGTTGGCAGGTGTCCCTTGCTGAAGCCAAAGCAGCTAAAGCCAGCCGGTGACCTTCTGTCACAGCCTGCTCTGCAGAAGGAGGCATGCTGCCGGAAGAGACAGCTGGACCTAGGCTGGAGCCAGGGCTGGGAAGGAGGCACAGGCTTCCCGCTGAAGGAGCAGGGCTCCAGGGTCCTCGGACGGCAGAGAGGAACAGCACACATCACCCCTGGGCTCGGACACTCTGGCCACGAGTTCTGCAGAAGGAGAGCCTGCACAGATTCTGAAAACACTGCAGAAGTGAGGTGTCAAGTGTCACCCCCAGTAAGTCGAAAAGCTTGGCTCCAGCCAGGGCCAGGAAGACTATTCATGCTGCCTCTTCTGACCAGCTGGTCCTCTCGGTGCTGACTAAAGGTGACAGAAAAAAGGGTGGGAGGAACATCAGGAAACATCTCTACCTTCTCCCAACGAGAAACTCGTTTATTAATTTAATTCCTCCCCTCCAAGGTGCCAGCACCTGCCTTCAGAAAGCTGTGCTAAGGCTCCTTCACTTGGCCTCTCCAGTTTGCTTTCCCTTCACGCTTAGAGGGCAGACACTCCCCTTAGCACACAGCCCTTTGGAATCGTTTATGCACACAGCACTGTGCTGGGTGATCTGCCAAACAGAGAGGCATCGAAGATTCACAACCCAGTCACTGCAGGAGCCCAGGAGATCAAATCTGCATTCCACCTCTGCCTTTGCCTCGAGAGTCTCATCTGTAAAATGGGCATGTCAGTGACTGCCTGATGAAGAGAACAGTGAGGACTGAGTGGAATCCTTAGTCAAAGCACATGACAGGCTGCATGGCCGGTGACAGGTGATCTCTCCCCCTCCCTGCTGCTCTTGTGGGTCAAGGAATCTGCTCCTGAATCACCAATCACAACTGAAAATTCGTTGAGCAACATGCAAGTGAATTGCTGCACATCCGGAGGCATGGGGCTTCTGGAAAGGGCATCCGGACAGTGCCTTGAAGGAGCCGGGAAGCGGAGGCAGTGACACCCGGGCAGCTCAGATCCGGGCAGAGAGCATGGCGTGCAGCCCGCCCTGAAGATGTGAACTCGCTGGTGTGCTGGGGCCCGGGGAACACTGAGGAAGCCACAGGGGGTGCGCGCTGGATGAACCGTGTCCCTCCACGGGCTCACCCCAGGTCTTCAGGGCCTTGCGGAGCACAGGCTGTGCGTGGGCGCAGCGTCTTCCTCGTGCCCGCCCATTAAGGCTCTGCACCGGGTCAACTTCCGCGGAGGGGCAAAGCCCGGGACCACCCCCTTCCTGGTATGTTTGCTGCAGCTCCAGGAGTTGTAAGCGGGCTCTCTATCCACAGACCAGCCGCATCCCAAGAAATTTTGAAAGAAGTACATTGTGCACAGCCACTGCTTGGAAGTAATCCTATTCCTCGGGTGTTAGATAGACCCCTGCTGTTGCAGAATGCCCAATTCTGAACACAGTGAAGGAGTGTGGGGGCATCAAAGAAGGACAGAAAAGGCACAAAAGAATGGAAGAGGTGAGAGATTGCCCTGCCCCCAAAGGCCCAGAATGTAGGAGCCCGAGGAAGAGGCAGAGAGCAACGGTAGAATTCTTTCTGCCTAGAGAATTTGCACAAGGAACAAATGGATTTTCCTCCCTCCCCTGAAGACCAGAAAAAACTGGAGGCCAAACAGCGGGTTTGGAGGATGCACATAGCAGTGCCTCCTTCCCCATCTGCCTTGAGCATCAGAACAGATGGGATGGGTAGAAGACTGTGCAAAGCCTCGGGTGCTTTCTCAGGGTCCACTGCTGAGGGCAGAGGGTGCACCAAGATTGATCAGCACAATCCGCATTGCTCCGATGCACACTCTGAAGGCTAAAGTGTTTCTAAGATTCAAAGGAATTGTCTTCAGTGACTCTTAAAATCTCATCCCTTGGGCATCTCAGCTTGGTTTGCAGAGCACGGTGTGCTGATACCAGGAAGTGACTGTAGATACAGGACATCAACCGTGAGTGTGCCCACATGGCACAGGTCCCTCAAGGAACAGCAGGGAAAGTGTAGGCCACAAGCCGACCTTTGCACAACCAGAGACACAAGGGCCTTGCCCTGATGGCTGCTGACCAGAGAAGAAATGATTGCAGAAAGGGAAGTGAGAGAAGAACTTTAGGCTAAAGAAAAGCCTCCAGTTGTCACCTCATTTTCCTCCAGACTCAAGAGCTCCAGTGAGTTCCTCAAGCTAAAATGTGGAAAGACGGTGTAAGGGGCCAGGGGCAAACTGAGTGCCATTGCCTAGAATTCGGTGCCTGTAAGTGTTCAGTAAACATGTGGTGACTGAATGGATTGCCTGAGAGTTAGGTAGCGGTTGATTTTTGTCAGCTCCCTTTCTTTCCTTTCCTGAAAAGAAAGAGGCAGATGTGCTGGTCCCTACACATGAGAATCTGTTTTCTTTAATTATTGTGAATCTCTAGCTTCTTAGGAGCAAAGTTCAGAAAGTGACAGCTATGGAATCTTAAGAGGCTGACCCCAAAGGACTGGCAGGTGGGCATGAAGCAGAGGGCCTTTCTCTTTCTTTCTTTCTTTCTTTCTTTCTTTCTTTCTTTCTTTCTTTCTTTCTTTCTCTCTCTCTCTCTCTCTCTCTCTCTCTTTCTTTCTTTCTTTCTTTCTTTCTTTCATGTTTTTATTTTAAAGAGAATAAAACCAAGCAAGCAAACAAACAAACAAACAAACAAAAAACCCAGAACAAGCCAATTGAAACCATACAGTGAAAGTGATACAGCACTTCAAAATAAGGTAATAAGAAATGAACAATGAATACTATAATGTCTCTTGCTGTCTTCAGAATAGCTGCCCATACCATCAGACATAGGAAAATCAAACAAAGCAGAACAGAATAGAACCAATAAAAACAAAACAATGTACACAATACAGGACTTCAAATACGATAATAGTAAATCCAAAATGACTACCATAATGTATTTTGTTATCTTTAAAATGCCCATATCATCAGATATAATAAAATAAAAAAAGACAAAACAGAATAAAACCAAACCAAAAAAACCCCAATGAAAATGATAAAGGACTTTAAAATAAGATAATAGGAAATTAACAATGGCTACCACCTTCAGAAGGAGATCCCCATAGATGCTATATTGTGTATTGTTATCCCCAAAGTAGGTGATCAGATTACCAGCTTTAGACCTGCAAAGTCAGTGAGACACTAAACACTATAAGCATTAAGCTGTGTTTTACCTCATTAGCTATCATCACAGTCTGTGTTTCTCCAGATCAGTCAGTCTCTTACCCAGCAGAGTGGTGGGGGGAGAGGGGTGTCAGGGTGGGGAACCTTCGCTTTTCTCGTCTCATAGCCCATGTGCTGGAAGTGGCTGGCTTCCTGTTCTCCTCCCTGTGGCCCACAAATGGTACCAACTCACCGGAAGTGGCTGGCAACTGTCTCTTCCTTTGTATTAATGTGGACTCACCACAGAAGTTCATATGCAGTTGTGGACTGCGGGAGGAGGATCTACAGAATCAAAACATCAGTAACCAAACTGGTAAGGCTGAGGCACACCATCAGTTCCTATGGGATTCTTCATCCTCACACAGTTGGAGGAACCAAGTGTTATTTGTCCCGTGTTACATACGGGGAAACTAACAGCCAGTGTGTCATGGTCAGGCAGCTAAGGAGCCATGGTATCTTTTTTTTTTTAAAGAATGAAGCAAAACAAAGCAAATCAAAACAAAACAGAACAAAGCAGATCAGAGTAAAACAACACAAATAACACATCTTCAAGACAACAGGAAATCAACAGTGGCTACCGTATATCTCTTGTTTTTTTTGAAATAGTTGTCCATACCTTCACACACAATAAGTTAATACAAAACAAAATAGTATAAAAGCAATAAAAAAGATTAGAGACTTATGAGTCTTCAAAACTAGACAGTAAGAAATCAATAATGGCTATTATAATGTCTCTTGTTTTCTTCAAAACAGCTATCCATACCTTCACACATATTGAAATCAACTAATTGAAAACAGACTAAAGCCAGTAAGAACCAAGAATAAAAGCATTATTAGACTTCAACACAAAATGACAGGAAACCAGCAATGGCTACCATGATGTCTCGTTTTCTTTAGTGTAGCTGTCATCCCATCACACATGCTAACATCAATTCTTGTAAACTCTTTAGGTGAAGTTCTAGGCACATATAAGCCTATACATGTACATCTATTTTTTCTGTATTAAAGGAAGAAACAAAGCAAAGCACAACAAAGTATAACAAAAATAAGATGCAAGAGTCAGATAAATAACTGTAACAAAGATCCCAAAACAAGGTGGTAGGAAGATAACTAATTTTGTTGTTTTGCAGTTATTTCAAAAGTCTTAGTTAAATTACCAGATATAGTCGTGCAATGTTGATCTGATCCTACGAATGTTAACTGTTTTGAGGAACCATAGAATCTTGAACTCAGTATTAATGACTTTTCTTTGCCCTAGGCTGGAGAAATGGCCAGCATCAGTCCTGGGTGCTTTAGACCAATGTTCCCCAAAACAAGGTCCCTGAATTATCTATGCAAAGATCAGCCTGAGGGAAACTGCTAAAAATATGGATTCCAGGACCCCAGAGGGTCTCATTGCGTCAGAAATCTGGAAAACAGACAAGAAGAAGAATCCCTAGTGGCCATTTTTCTGGCTGAAGTTGGGATATGAGTATCCCCGTGCTTCCCAGGATGCACTGTGGCTCGTGTTCTACCTCCAACAGCTGTTGAGAATCATTTTGTTTTTCACCCAAAGGGGTTTTAAATGAGAGCTAGCAAGTTGATAAATGTGCTTGTTGGGCAGGAAAAGGTTCATAAACAGTAGGTGATCTGAGCGATGAGAAGCAATGTAATCCAAGTGCATAGATGTGTTCTGCAGCCCCCTTTAAAACAGATACTGACTTAGTTTATGTTCTGTTGTCATCACTGAATACTTGAGACTGGGTAACTTAATAAAAAGAGAGAAATATGTTTCCCAGTTCTGGAGTCTGAGAAGTATAAGAACACTGTGCTGGAGTCAGTTGAGGACCTTCCTGCTGTATCATAAGGCAGAGGGCATCACGTGGAAAGACAGAGTGAGCAAGCCAGAGAGAGCTTGGTTTTGTAACAAAACCACCCTTGTACAAGCTACTAACTCATTAGCCTATGAATGGATTAATCCACATTTAGTGTTAATTCTGCCCTTATGACCCAGCCATCTCCTGAAGGTCCTGGCTCCAGATACTATTGATATACAAATTTAGGGATGAAAATTGGGGCACTCGTCCCACCCAGAGCAGATGTATGGTAGTGCAGTGTTTCTGCCATTCTCCTGTTTATGCTTAGTACTCATAAGAAAGTTGAGTGGACCAGGGCCCAGAGCAGATTTTGTGGAAGCTCAGTCTTGCTTCTGTCCTGGCCTGATTTCACTAAATAATTACAGGATGATTTCTAAGCTGGCTCGCCAAACTTCTGTTATCGTTCTGGATGCTGGAGTCTATACTGGGAAAGCCCTATGTCAGCTAGGCTTATGTTATAAAAAAAAAATAGGGTCTCTCATCAAAAAAGGCTTGGATGGGTTTGTAGTTGATTGACCAAGCCACTAGCTCTCCAACAGCAGAATGGATCAAGTTCTTTCTGCCCAACCATTCCCACCCAGTGTTGGCTTCATTTCCAAGATGGCAGCAGATAGCAGCAAGATATTGACTCCAGCAACCCTGTACCACTCAGCCACAAGCAACAATGGTGAATTTCTTGGCAGCTCCCAAAGCATTTGCATCTGAACTTTGCTCACTGTAAATCCATGCCTGGACCGGCCATTGGAGCAGGGAAACAGAAGAAAGACACAGTTGGTTTAAATCTCTCAGAATCTGCTCTGCGCATGGAGGTTCAAGTTCTGACTGGGCCTTCCCTTTAACACAGGGAGGGGGGAAGCCCTAACAAAATCTGGATTCTGCTCTGAAGGAGGAGAAGGGAGTAGAGGAATAGACATTAGACAAGCAACCAACAGGTTCTTTCCCAGAAGAAAGCTGGTTTGGAGAAGTGCTATATAGGTAACACAGAGGTGTTATCCCAAGTAAGAGGGCAGTTTTCCTGCACCTACTGGTTAACATGAGGAGTGAAATTAAGCCTCCTCTGCTCTCTGCTCTTCTTGCCATCTCAAAAGGCAAAGAGTAAGGAGAGGACTGGGACAAAATCATGGGACTCTACTTTTATCTGTGTTCTACCATTTCTCTCCAGTGGTTATCCACACCCTATGTTATCCCTTCAAAAGAAACCTCTGATGCCCTCTGAAATGCACGGTGGGACTGCAGTGGGGCTCAGTGGTAGAGTCTTTGCCTGGCACATGCAAAACCATCGTAGACACTGGGAAAGAATAGTTCTTCTCTCAGAACAAGTGAGAACAGATCGAGCGTAGCACTTGGCCAGTATTTTCTGGGGGTAGGAAAGGCAGATGGAAGATGAATTGGCTGTTGGACTCAGTTGCATGAGCTTTCCCTTCCCTGAGGCTTCTTGCAGACGATGATGCGCGCTCTAAAGAATGCTGCTGGCAAAGCGTGCTGCAGGCCTGGGACCGTGGCCTGGTGAACTGTGACCCAGTCCAAGCCCTGGGTGAGCTCTCAGTGCAATCTGTGACGATGAACACTGGGTCTCCCTGGCATGGTTCAACCTGACGCCCCGAGGGGAAGGAAAACAATGGCTGGTAAAAGCTCTGCCTCAGCGAGCACCAATGGGCCCTGTGCTGCGGGAGCTATGGGCACAGAGGGAGGGAGAGTTCCTCCAGTTCTGCCAAGTCTGTTTGCTTAATTTCATTGTCTGGAAAAGCAAACCTGATCACAGAACGGCCATACCCCAGGGGAGTACCATATTTTTTTTCCTATTGACACTAACATAGGGAGTAAAATTCCCTTATTTAAGTGTAGATGATTTTTGGATTGGAAAAAATAATATTTGTTGACACGTTGCAAATGCAGTGGTACCTCGGTTCACGAACTTAATTCTTTCCAAGATTCTGGGCACAAACTAAATTGGATGAGAACCAAATCAAAATTACCCATATGGGCAGCATTGAATCCAATCATTGAATTTGAATGTGTGTAGGAAACTAGCTGGAGCTTGAGACCCACTGATGTGGGAACCTACTACTGTGGATCTAGATATGGAGTATCTTGGTGACATTTTCTCCTTTTCAGCTTTATTCTTTTAATTAACCCATAATAATTATATAGATTTGTGAAGTAACGTGTAGCATTTTAGAGGATGTATAGAATCAACTGTGGGTAATTAGTGATTTCATCTCCATATCATATGTTTGTTTGGAGCCTCTGAGCTCCTGTCTTACAGTTTTTCATGGACCGTATGATAGGTTATTGTGAGCTGTACTCATCTCCATACTGTAGAATATTAGAATGTATTCTTCCTATCTAAGGGTATTTGGTACCTGTTATCACTACTATCAGCACACCCTCTTCCCTTCCTCATTTCTCTGATTACTATTCTATTCTCTTGTACTTTGAGATCAACATTTTTAGCTTCCACAGATGAGCAAAGACATTTAGTATTTGTCTTTCTGCACCCGGCATTTTTAGTGTCCTTTACTTTGCTACACATGATAGGATTCAATTGTTTTTCAAGCTTGAATCATATTCCATTGCGTACACCACATTTTCGTTATCCATTCACCCACCACCAAGGACCAAGTTGCTTTCGTGTCTTGGTTATTGTGAGTAGTGTGGCCATGAGCTTAAGGGTGCAGGTGTCACATCAGTATGTTAATCTCACCTCCTTTGACCATGTGATCAGAAGTGAGATGCAGTAAGCATGCCTGCATCTTTTGAGAAGCATCATGGTAATGCTTTCATCATAATATTGTGTGATGGAGTGGGGTTTGGCCACATTTCCCAATTTAGGGGGCCAGCAATTTGAAATCAAAGTGCCAGTAAGATTTGCTCCTTCTTAAAAAAACAAAACAAAAACCCGAAGTGTTAACTGTGATAAAGTAAACATACCATAAAATTCACTATTTTAAGCATTGCAAAATATACAGTTCAGCAGTCTTAAGTTCATTCACAAGGCTGTGTCACCACCTTCTAGATACATTTTTGATTGATGTATGTAAGTACTACAGAAAAGTACACGGGGTGACTCAGAAAAGATGGTGGACAGGTAAGCCCCAGGATATGGAGCCTCTCTGAGAGAGACAGCTCAGATGCCAGAATGGAATATCCTGGAGAGACCCGGACAGAGGGAGATGGATTCGCTCAACACAGGAAGAAACTGAAGGGAAACAAGCTGCTCAAATAGGAAGCCCTGGGGCTACCATTAGAGAAGCTAAGATCAGCAGTTATGGCGCTCCCGCTGAGCCGCCTGAATTTGGCCCGAGACTGGCCTAGCACCCAAACCTGCGCAGATGCGACTGGCTTGAGTGGCCCCACGTGAGGAGCTGAGCTGCCCCACATGTGACTTACCCAGAGGTGCCATAAACTCACACCACAGCCATGCTGAACTTGGAGGTCAGGAAGCCCAATGGAGAATGGAGCCAGAGAGGGACCGGCATTAACCATGGTGAGTGCTGGGAATAAGACCATCCCATGGGAAAGGGGCAACCAACTGGATGACATGTTGGAGTTGGGCAAGACAGGTCCAAACTGGGAATGGCAGTGTCTCCAGTTGGTTGCTCCCCTCCCACAGCAAATTGGTGGGATCTGCTTGGCCTGGGTCACACCCTTGACTAGAACCCAATAAGTCGTCCCATACCTATTTCCTACATGCATGCTGCACTAACTCAGTGAAGGCCTGCAAAGGTTGGTTGGCCCAGAGGGGAGGGGCCAGCATACGCTGCCCCTGCCTGCACCTCAGTGACTGACAGGGAACTGGAGAGGGCAGAAACCCCTAGCCTGCGTGTTCCAGAAGAACCATAACCAAAAAGGAAAGGGGCTGGGACCTCCACTACATACTTGTATGGAAGGAACCAAAAACATGACGAGAAAAAGAAATAAGAAAAAGCCCCCAGTCCCCAGCCCCCAACCCTGAGAATATTGATCCAGGAGAGGTAAATACAAAAGAGATTGAGGGCAGCAAACATGCAACATCAAACACAGCATCAGTGGACATAAAGAGATATCTTTGGGACCTCGTAAATGAGCTCAAAACTGAAATATTAATTCAAGTTAAGCAAGATATAAGTAGATTAATAAAAGAAATGCTAAGCACCTCTAAGAAGACACAGATGGAAGAATGGAGGAACACAAAAGAGGGAGAGAAACATTCAATGAAGAATATAAAGAAAACCTAGAATCCATGAAGCAGATTGAAAGAGATTACCAGGAAACTAAAAATTCCATTGAAAGCTGGCAAAACAGCTTGAAAGAAACTAAGGATAGTCTATCAAAACTTGAAGACAGGTTTTCAATGTGTGATCATGAAAAGGAAGATCTCTTAAAAATAACAAGGGAACAGGCAGTAACAATACAAAGGCTAGAAGATGACAAGAGGATCTATAACCTAGGACTAAAACTTGTGAATGAAGAAGCAGGAGTCAAAACAAAGGAATTACAAAGGCTATTCATAGAAATTATTAAGGAAAACTTCCCAAGCATAACAAGAGGAAATGATATGCAGATGTATGAAGTATACTGAATTCCAGGCACCTACAACCAAAACAGAGTTACACCCAGACACATAATAATCAAGATCCCAGAAACGCAATATAAGAACAGAATATTTAAAGCCATAAGAGAAAAGAAACAGATCACCTATAAAAGAAAACCCATCAAAATCATGGCAAACTTCTCGACACAGACCATCAAATCAAGAAGAGTTTGGAGCGAAGTAATTCAAGCCCTGAAAGAAAATAACCTCCAGCCCAGATTGATGCACCCTGAAAAACTGTCTCTAGAAATTAGTGGAGAAACAAAATGCTTCCATGACAAAGAGGAACTGAGGGAATTTGTGACCACCAATCCAACCCTACAAAAAATACTGAAAGACATTCTAAAGAGAGAGAAAAAGAATACAAGCATTTCAGGAACAGTGGCAGAGAGACCTCAATGAATGGGGCAGACAGTGGAATGAAAGTGAAAAATAGACAACCAATGGCAGAAAAATAAAATAACAAAAATGAGGCAGAGAAGGTTGGCCGTAATCTCTAACATAGATGGCCTTGATATACTAACAAAAGGAAACACAGGCAGAGTAGATCAGGAGATAGGGTCCATTGAGATGCTCTGTATTGGGAACATAATTAACCTGAAAGAGGGTTTATGG